>JAAAWM010009247.1:0-21102 GCA_036873465.1 Thinopyrum obtusiflorum | reverse complement strand
TTACAACTCAATATTACAACTCGATACTAGAACTAAATATGACTCTATATGAATGCCTCCGGTGATGTATCGAGATGTGCAATGATCTAGCATAGCAATGACATCACAAAATGGACAAGGCATGAAAACATCATGCAAAGCAATATGACAATGAATGCTCAAGTCATGTATATGATGATGATGGAAGTTGCATGGCAATATATCTCGGAATGGCTATGGAAATGCCATGATAGGTAGGTATGGTGGCTGTTTTGAGGAATATAGAAGGAGGCTTATGTGTGATAGAGCATATTGTATCACGGGGTTTGGATGCACCGGCGAAGTTTGCACCGACTCTCAAGGTGAGAAAGGGCAATGCACGGTACTGAAGAGGCTAGCAATGATGGAAGGGTGAGAGTGCGTATATTCCATGGACTCAACATTAGTCATAAAGAACTGACATACTTATTGCAAAAATATATTAGTCATCGAAACAAAGTACTACGCGCATGCTCATAGGGGGATAGATTGGTAGAAAAAGACCATCGCTCGTCCCCGACCGCCACTCATAAGGACGACAATCAATAAATACCTCATGCTCCAACTTCGTTACATAACGGTTCACCATATGTGCATGCTACAGGGATGACAAACTTCAACACAAGTATTTATAGAATCCACAACTACCCACTAGCATGACTCTAATATCACCATCTTTATATCGCAAAACTATTGTAAGGAATCAAACATATCATATTCAGTGGGGGGGGGGGGGGGGGGGGGGGGGGGGGGGGGGGGGGGGGGGGGGGGGGGGGGGGGGGGGGGGGGGGGGGGGGGGGGGGGGGGGGGGGGGGGGGGGGGGGGGGGGGGGGGGGGGGGGGGGGGGGGGGGGGGGGGGGGGGGGGGGGGGGGGGGGGGGGGGGGGGGGGGGGGGGGGGGGGGGGGGGGGGGGGGGGGGGGGGGGGGGGGGGGGGGGGGGGGGGGGGGGGGGGGGGGGGGGGGGGGGGGGGGGGGGGGGGGGGGGGGGGGGGGGGGGGGGGGGGGGGGGGGGGGGGGGGGGGGGGGGGGGGGGGGGGGGGGGGGGGGGGGGGGGGGGGGGGGGGGGGGGGGGGGGGGGGGGGGGGGGGGGGGGGGGGGGGGGGGGGGGGGGGGGGGGGGGGGGGGGGGGGGGGGGGGGGGGGGGGGGGGGGGGGGGGGGGGGGGGGGGGGGGGGGGGGGGGGGGGGGGGGGGGGGGGGGGGGGGGGGGGGGGGGGGGGGGGGGGGGGGGGGGGGGGGGGGGGGGGGGGGGGGGGGGGGGGGGGGGGGGGGGGGGGGGGGGGGGGGGGGGGGGGGGGGGGGGGGGGGGGGGGGGGGGGGGGGGGGGGGGGGGGGGGGGGGGGGGGGGGGGGGGGGGGGGGGGGGGGGGGGGGGGGGGGGGGGGGGGGGGGGGGGGGGGGGGGGGGGGGGGGGGGGGGGGGGGGGGGGGGGGGGGGGGGGGGGGGGGGGGGGGGGGGGGGGGGGGGGGGGGGGGGGGGGGGGGGGGGGGGGGGGGGGGGGGGGGGGGGGGGGGGGGGGGGGGGGGGGGGGGGGGGGGGGGGGGGGGGGGGGGGGGGGGGGGGGGGGGGGGGGGGGGGGGGGGGGGGGGGGGGGGGGGGGGGGGGGGGGGGGGGGGGGGGGGGGGGGGGGGGGGGGGGGGGGGGGGGGGGGGGGGGGGGGGGGGGGGGGGGGGGGGGGGGGGGGGGGGGGGGGGGGGGGGGGGGGGGGGGGGGGGGGGGGGGGGGGGGGGGGGGGGGGGGGGGGGGGGGGGGGGGGGGGGGGGGGGGGGGGGGGGGGGGGGGGGGGGGGGGGGGGGGGGGGGGGGGGGGGGGGGGGGGGGGGGGGGGGGGGGGGGGGGGGGGGGGGGGGGGGGGGGGGGGGGGGGGGGGGGGGGGGGGGGGGGGGGGGGGGGGGGGGGGGGGGGGGGGGGGGGGGGGGGGGGGGGGGGGGGGGGGGGGGGGGGGGGGGGGGGGGGGGGGGGGGGGGGGGGGGGGGGGGGGGGGGGGGGGGGGGGGGGGGGGGGGGGGGGGGGGGGGGGGGGGGGGGGGGGGGGGGGGGGGGGGGGGGGGGGGGGGGGGGGGGGGGGGGGGGGGGGGGGGGGGGGGGGGGGGGGGGGGGGGGGGGGGGGGGGGGGGGGGGGGGGGGGGGGGGGGGGGGGGGGGGGGGGGGGGGGGGGGGGGGGGGGGGGGGGGGGGGGGGGGGGGGGGGGGGGGGGGGGGGGGGGGGGGGGGGGGGGGGGGGGGGGGGGGGGGGGGGGGGGGGGGGGGGGGGGGGGGGGGGGGGGGGGGGGGGGGGGGGGGGGGGGGGGGGGGGGGGGGGGGGGGGGGGGGGGGGGGGGGGGGGGGGGGGGGGGGGGGGGGGGGGGGGGGGGGGGGGGGGGGGGGGGGGGGGGGGGGGGGGGGGGGGGGGGGGGGGGGGGGGGGGGGGGGGGGGGGGGGGGGGGGGGGGGGGGGGGGGGGGGGGGGGGGGGGGGGGGGGGGGGGGGGGGGGGGGGGGGGGGGGGGGGGGGGGGGGGGGGGGGGGGGGGGGGGGGGGGGGGGGGGGGGGGGGGGGGGGGGGGGGGGGGGGGGGGGGGGGGGGGGGGGGGGGGGGGGGGGGGGGGGGGGGGGGGGGGGGGGGGGGGGGGGGGGGGGGGGGGGGGGGGGGGGGGGGGGGGGGGGGGGGGGGGGGGGGGGGGGGGGGGGGGGGGGGGGGGGGGGGGGGGGGGGGGGGGGGGGGGGGGGGGGGGGGGGGGGGGGGGGGGGGGGGGGGGGGGGGGGGGGGGGGGGGGGGGGGGGGGGGGGGGGGGGGGGGGGGGGGGGGGGGGGGGGGGGGGGGGGGGGGGGGGGGGGGGGGGGGGGGGGGGGGGGGGGGGGGGGGGGGGGGGGGGGGGGGGGGGGGGGGGGGGGGGGGGGGGGGGGGGGGGGGGGGGGGGGGGGGGGGGGGGGGGGGGGGGGGGGGGGGGGGGGGGGGGGGGGGGGGGGGGGGGGGGGGGGGGGGGGGGGGGGGGGGGGGGGGGGGGGGGGGGGGGGGGGGGGGGGGGGGGGGGGGGGGGGGGGGGGGGGGGGGGGGGGGGGGGGGGGGGGGGGGGGGGGGGGGGGGGGGGGGGGGGGGGGGGGGGGGGGGGGGGGGGGGGGGGGGGGGGGGGGGGGGGGGGGGGGGGGGGGGGGGGGGGGGGGGGGGGGGGGGGGGGGGGGGGGGGGGGGGGGGGGGGGGGGGGGGGGGGGGGGGGGGGGGGGGGGGGGGGGGGGGGGGGGGGGGGGGGGGGGGGGGGGGGGGGGGGGGGGGGGGGGGGGGGGGGGGGGGGGGGGGGGGGGGGGGGGGGGGGGGGGGGGGGGGGGGGGGGGGGGGGGGGGGGGGGGGGGGGGGGGGGGGGGGGGGGGGGGGGGGGGGGGGGGGGGGGGGGGGGGGGGGGGGGGGGGGGGGGGGGGGGGGGGGGGGGGGGGGGGGGGGGGGGGGGGGGGGGGGGGGGGGGGGGGGGGGGGGGGGGGGGGGGGGGGGGGGGGGGGGGGGGGGGGGGGGGGGGGGGGGGGGGGGGGGGGGGGGGGGGGGGGGGGGGGGGGGGGGGGGGGGGGGGGGGGGGGGGGGGGGGGGGGGGGGGGGGGGGGGGGGGGGGGGGGGGGGGGGGGGGGGGGGGGGGGGGGGGGGGGGGGGGGGGGGGGGGGGGGGGGGGGGGGGGGGGGGGGGGGGGGGGGGGGGGGGGGGGGGGGGGGGGGGGGGGGGGGGGGGGGGGGGGGGGGGGGGGGGGGGGGGGGGGGGGGGGGGGGGGGGGGGGGGGGGGGGGGGGGGGGGGGGGGGGGGGGGGGGGGGGGGGGGGGGGGGGGGGGGGGGGGGGGGGGGGGGGGGGGGGGGGGGGGGGGGGGGGGGGGGGGGGGGGGGGGGGGGGGGGGGGGGGGGGGGGGGGGGGGGGGGGGGGGGGGGGGGGGGGGGGGGGGGGGGGGGGGGGGGGGGGGGGGGGGGGGGGGGGGGGGGGGGGGGGGGGGGGGGGGGGGGGGGGGGGGGGGGGGGGGGGGGGGGGGGGGGGGGGGGGGGGGGGGGGGGGGGGGGGGGGGGGGGGGGGGGGGGGGGGGGGGGGGGGGGGGGGGGGGGGGGGGGGGGGGGGGGGGGGGGGGGGGGGGGGGGGGGGGGGGGGGGGGGGGGGGGGGGGGGGGGGGGGGGGGGGGGGGGGGGGGGGGGGGGGGGGGGGGGGGGGGGGGGGGGGGGGGGGGGGGGGGGGGGGGGGGGGGGGGGGGGGGGGGGGGGGGGGGGGGGGGGGGGGGGGGGGGGGGGGGGGGGGGGGGGGGGGGGGGGGGGGGGGGGGGGGGGGGGGGGGGGGGGGGGGGGGGGGGGGGGGGGGGGGGGGGGGGGGGGGGGGGGGGGGGGGGGGGGGGGGGGGGGGGGGGGGGGGGGGGGGGGGGGGGGGGGGGGGGGGGGGGGGGGGGGGGGGGGGGGGGGGGGGGGGGGGGGGGGGGGGGGGGGGGGGGGGGGGGGGGGGGGGGGGGGGGGGGGGGGGGGGGGGGGGGGGGGGGGGGGGGGGGGGGGGGGGGGGGGGGGGGGGGGGGGGGGGGGGGGGGGGGGGGGGGGGGGGGGGGGGGGGGGGGGGGGGGGGGGGGGGGGGGGGGGGGGGGGGGGGGGGGGGGGGGGGGGGGGGGGGGGGGGGGGGGGGGGGGGGGGGGGGGGGGGGGGGGGGGGGGGGGGGGGGGGGGGGGGGGGGGGGGGGGGGGGGGGGGGGGGGGGGGGGGGGGGGGGGGGGGGGGGGGGGGGGGGGGGGGGGGGGGGGGGGGGGGGGGGGGGGGGGGGGGGGGGGGGGGGGGGGGGGGGGGGGGGGGGGGGGGGGGGGGGGGGGGGGGGGGGGGGGGGGGGGGGGGGGGGGGGGGGGGGGGGGGGGGGGGGGGGGGGGGGGGGGGGGGGGGGGGGGGGGGGGGGGGGGGGGGGGGGGGGGGGGGGGGGGGGGGGGGGGGGGGGGGGGGGGGGGGGGGGGGGGGGGGGGGGGGGGGGGGGGGGGGGGGGGGGGGGGGGGGGGGGGGGGGGGGGGGGGGGGGGGGGGGGGGGGGGGGGGGGGGGGGGGGGGGGGGGGGGGGGGGGGGGGGGGGGGGGGGGGGGGGGGGGGGGGGGGGGGGGGGGGGGGGGGGGGGGGGGGGGGGGGGGGGGGGGGGGGGGGGGGGGGGGGGGGGGGGGGGGGGGGGGGGGGGGGGGGGGGGGGGGGGGGGGGGGGGGGGGGGGGGGGGGGGGGGGGGGGGGGGGGGGGGGGGGGGGGGGGGGGGGGGGGGGGGGGGGGGGGGGGGGGGGGGGGGGGGGGGGGGGGGGGGGGGGGGGGGGGGGGGGGGGGGGGGGGGGGGGGGGGGGGGGGGGGGGGGGGGGGGGGGGGGGGGGGGGGGGGGGGGGGGGGGGGGGGGGGGGGGGGGGGGGGGGGGGGGGGGGGGGGGGGGGGGGGGGGGGGGGGGGGGGGGGGGGGGGGGGGGGGGGGGGGGGGGGGGGGGGGGGGGGGGGGGGGGGGGGGGGGGGGGGGGGGGGGGGGGGGGGGGGGGGGGGGGGGGGGGGGGGGGGGGGGGGGGGGGGGGGGGGGGGGGGGGGGGGGGGGGGGGGGGGGGGGGGGGGGGGGGGGGGGGGGGGGGGGGGGGGGGGGGGGGGGGGGGGGGGGGGGGGGGGGGGGGGGGGGGGGGGGGGGGGGGGGGGGGGGGGGGGGGGGGGGGGGGGGGGGGGGGGGGGGGGGGGGGGGGGGGGGGGGGGGGGGGGGGGGGGGGGGGGGGGGGGGGGGGGGGGGGGGGGGGGGGGGGGGGGGGGGGGGGGGGGGGGGGGGGGGGGGGGGGGGGGGGGGGGGGGGGGGGGGGGGGGGGGGGGGGGGGGGGGGGGGGGGGGGGGGGGGGGGGGGGGGGGGGGGGGGGGGGGGGGGGGGGGGGGGGGGGGGGGGGGGGGGGGGGGGGGGGGGGGGGGGGGGGGGGGGGGGGGGGGGGGGGGGGGGGGGGGGGGGGGGGGGGGGGGGGGGGGGGGGGGGGGGGGGGGGGGGGGGGGGGGGGGGGGGGGGGGGGGGGGGGGGGGGGGGGGGGGGGGGGGGGGGGGGGGGGGGGGGGGGGGGGGGGGGGGGGGGGGGGGGGGGGGGGGGGGGGGGGGGGGGGGGGGGGGGGGGGGGGGGGGGGGGGGGGGGGGGGGGGGGGGGGGGGGGGGGGGGGGGGGGGGGGGGGGGGGGGGGGGGGGGGGGGGGGGGGGGGGGGGGGGGGGGGGGGGGGGGGGGGGGGGGGGGGGGGGGGGGGGGGGGGGGGGGGGGGGGGGGGGGGGGGGGGGGGGGGGGGGGGGGGGGGGGGGGGGGGGGGGGGGGGGGGGGGGGGGGGGGGGGGGGGGGGGGGGGGGGGGGGGGGGGGGGGGGGGGGGGGGGGGGGGGGGGGGGGGGGGGGGGGGGGGGGGGGGGGGGGGGGGGGGGGGGGGGGGGGGGGGGGGGGGGGGGGGGGGGGGGGGGGGGGGGGGGGGGGGGGGGGGGGGGGGGGGGGGGGGGGGGGGGGGGGGGGGGGGGGGGGGGGGGGGGGGGGGGGGGGGGGGGGGGGGGGGGGGGGGGGGGGGGGGGGGGGGGGGGGGGGGGGGGGGGGGGGGGGGGGGGGGGGGGGGGGGGGGGGGGGGGGGGGGGGGGGGGGGGGGGGGGGGGGGGGGGGGGGGGGGGGGGGGGGGGGGGGGGGGGGGGGGGGGGGGGGGGGGGGGGGGGGGGGGGGGGGGGGGGGGGGGGGGGGGGGGGGGGGGGGGGGGGGGGGGGGGGGGGGGGGGGGGGGGGGGGGGGGGGGGGGGGGGGGGGGGGGGGGGGGGGGGGGGGGGGGGGGGGGGGGGGGGGGGGGGGGGGGGGGGGGGGGGGGGGGGGGGGGGGGGGGGGGGGGGGGGGGGGGGGGGGGGGGGGGGGGGGGGGGGGGGGGGGGGGGGGGGGGGGGGGGGGGGGGGGGGGGGGGGGGGGGGGGGGGGGGGGGGGGGGGGGGGGGGGGGGGGGGGGGGGGGGGGGGGGGGGGGGGGGGGGGGGGGGGGGGGGGGGGGGGGGGGGGGGGGGGGGGGGGGGGGGGGGGGGGGGGGGGGGGGGGGGGGGGGGGGGGGGGGGGGGGGGGGGGGGGGGGGGGGGGGGGGGGGGGGGGGGGGGGGGGGGGGGGGGGGGGGGGGGGGGGGGGGGGGGGGGGGGGGGGGGGGGGGGGGGGGGGGGGGGGGGGGGGGGGGGGGGGGGGGGGGGGGGGGGGGGGGGGGGGGGGGGGGGGGGGGGGGGGGGGGGGGGGGGGGGGGGGGGGGGGGGGGGGGGGGGGGGGGGGGGGGGGGGGGGGGGGGGGGGGGGGGGGGGGGGGGGGGGGGGGGGGGGGGGGGGGGGGGGGGGGGGGGGGGGGGGGGGGGGGGGGGGGGGGGGGGGGGGGGGGGGGGGGGGGGGGGGGGGGGGGGGGGGGGGGGGGGGGGGGGGGGGGGGGGGGGGGGGGGGGGGGGGGGGGGGGGGGGGGGGGGGGGGGGGGGGGGGGGGGGGGGGGGGGGGGGGGGGGGGGGGGGGGGGGGGGGGGGGGGGGGGGGGGGGGGGGGGGGGGGGGGGGGGGGGGGGGGGGGGGGGGGGGGGGGGGGGGGGGGGGGGGGGGGGGGGGGGGGGGGGGGGGGGGGGGGGGGGGGGGGGGGGGGGGGGGGGGGGGGGGGGGGGGGGGGGGGGGGGGGGGGGGGGGGGGGGGGGGGGGGGGGGGGGGGGGGGGGGGGGGGGGGGGGGGGGGGGGGGGGGGGGGGGGGGGGGGGGGGGGGGGGGGGGGGGGGGGGGGGGGGGGGGGGGGGGGGGGGGGGGGGGGGGGGGGGGGGGGGGGGGGGGGGGGGGGGGGGGGGGGGGGGGGGGGGGGGGGGGGGGGGGGGGGGGGGGGGGGGGGGGGGGGGGGGGGGGGGGGGGGGGGGGGGGGGGGGGGGGGGGGGGGGGGGGGGGGGGGGGGGGGGGGGGGGGGGGGGGGGGGGGGGGGGGGGGGGGGGGGGGGGGGGGGGGGGGGGGGGGGGGGGGGGGGGGGGGGGGGGGGGGGGGGGGGGGGGGGGGGGGGGGGGGGGGGGGGGGAGGGAGGGAGGGAGGGAGAGGGAGGGAGGGATGGAGGAAGGGTTGCCGTGCGCGGGGAGCTAGCAGCGGCAGCGCGGTCTCTGGGCAGTCGGCGGTCGCCGGAGTTGAGAGAGAGAGAGGGGCCGTGAGGTAGAGGGAGATTGGTGGGAGGTGAGAGAGAGGCCATGAGGGGCCCACATGTAAGTGAAAGGGAGAGAGGGGTGAGAGAAATAGTTTTTCCTTTTTATTTTTTTCTGAGTGGGTCCCACATGTAAGTGACACACAGAGGGAGGGGCAATATGTCCAATAAACGCCCCATAGACGGTCAAAGCCCTTTGACCAAACGGTAATGGCACAAAAGGGTATTTTTATAAGGGGAACTAACGGCAGAGGGGCAAATTTGAGCATGCTTCGAAATTAGGGGCAAATCTGAGTAGTGGGTTCGAGTTAGGGGCACAAATGTAAATGTCCCAAATAATAATACTTCAAGCATACTAACTAAGCAATCATGTCTTCTCAAAATAACATGGCTAAAGAAAGCTATCCCTACAAAATCATATAGTCTGGCTATGCTCCATCTTCACACACAAAATATTTAAATCATGCACAACCCCGATGACAAGCCAAGCAATTGTTTCATACTTTTGATGTTCTCAAACTTTTTCAATCTTCACGCAATATATGAGCGTGAGCCATGGACATAGCACTATAGGTGGAATAGAATGGTGGTTGTGGAGAAGACAAAAAGGAGAAGATAGTCTCACATCGACTAGGCGTATCAACGGGCTACAGAGATACCCATCAATAGATATCAACGTGAGTGAGTAGGGATTGCCATGCAACAGATGCACTAGAGCAATAAGTGTATGAGAGCTCAAAAAGAAACTAAGTGGGTGTGCATCCAACTCGCTTGCTCACGAAGACCTAGGGCATTTTGAGGAAGCCCATCATTGGAATATACAAGCCAAGTTCTATAATGAAAGATTCCCACTAGTATATGAAAGTGACAACATAGGAGACTCTCTATCATGAAGATTATGGTGCTACTTTGAAGCACAAGTGTGGTAAAAGGATAGTAGCATTATCCCTTCTCTCTTTTTCTCTCATTTTTTTATTTTTTTTATTTGGGCCTTCTCTTTTTTATGGCCTCTTTTCTCTTTTTTTATTTGGGCTTCTTTGGCCTCTTTTATTTATTTATTTATTTTCGTCCGGAGTCTCATCTCGACTTGTGGGGGAATCATAGTCTCCATCATCCTTTCCTCACTGGGACAATGCTCTAATAATGATGATCGTCACACTTTTATTTACTTACAACTCGATACTTAGAACAAGATATGACTCTATATGAATGCCTCCGGCAGTGTACCAGGATGTGCAATGAATCAAGAGTGATAGACATGGAAGAATTATGAACAGTGGCTTTGCCACAAATACGATGTCAACTACATGATCATGCATAGCAATATGACAATGATGAAGCGTGTCATAATAAATGGAACAGTGGAAAGTTGCATGGCAATATATCTCGGAATGGCTATGGAAATGCCATAATAGGTAGGTATGGTGGCTATTTTGAGGAAGGTATATGGTGGGTTTATGGTACCGCGAAAGTTGCGCGGTACTAGAGAGGCTAGCAATGGTGGAAGGGTGAGAGTGCGTATAATCCATGGACTCAACATTAGTCATAAAGAACTCACATACTTATTGCAAAAATCTATTAGTTATCGAAACAAAGTACTACGCGCATGCTCCTAGGGGGGTAGATTGGTAGGAAAAGACCATCGCTCATCCCCGACCTCCACTCATAAGGAAAGCAATCAATAAATAAATCATGCTCTGACTTCATAACATAACGGTTCACCATACGTGCATGCTACGGGAATGACAAACTTTAACACAAGTATCTCTCAAATTCACAACTACTCACTAGCATGACTCTAATATTACCATCCTCATATCTCTAAACAATCATCAAGTATCAAACTTCTCATAGTATTCAATGCACTCTATATGAAAGTTTTTATTATATCCCTCTTGGATGCCCATCATATTAGGACTAATTTCATAACCAAAGAAAACTGCCATGTTGTTCTAAAGACTCTCAAAATAATGTAAGTGAAGCACGAGAGTTCATCTATTTCTTCAAAATAAAACCACCACCGTGCTCTAAAAAGATATAAGTGAAGCACTAGAGCAAACAACAAACTACTCCGAAAGATATAAGTGAAGATCAATGAGTAGTCGGATAATTATGCAACTATGTGAAGACTCTCTAACATTTAATAATTTTAGATCTTCATATTTTATTCAAACAGCAAGCAAAACAAAAGAAAATAAAATGACGCTCCAAGCAAAACACATATCATGTGGCGAATAAAAATATAGCTCCAAGTAAAGTTACCGATAGAAGTAGACGAAAGAGGGGATGCCTTCCGGGGCATCCCCAAGCTTAGGCTCTTGGTTGTACTTGAATATTACCTTGGGGTGCCTTGGGAATCCCCAATCTTAGGCTCTTTCCACTCCTTTTTCCATAGTCCATCGAATCTTTACCCAAAACTTGAAAACTTCACAACACAAAACTTAACAGAAAACTCGTAAGCTCCGTTAACGAAAGAAAACAAAACACCACTTCAATGTACTTTAATTAACTCATTATTTATTTATATTGGTGTTAAACCTACTGTATTCCAACTTCTCTATGGGTTATAAACTATTTTACTAGCCATAGATTCATCAAAATAAGCAAACAACACATCGAAAACAGAATCTGTCAAAAACAGAACAGTCTGTAGTAATATGGATCAAACGTATACTTCTGGAACTCATAAAATTCTCAAATAAATTGCTGGACGTGGGGAATTTATCTATTAATCATATGCAAAAATAATTAACTAAATATCACTCTCCAATGGGGGGGGGGGGGGGGGGGGGGGGGGGGGGGGGGGGGGGGGGGGGGGGGGGGGGGGGGGGGGGGGGGGGGGGGGGGGGGGGGGGGGGGGGGGGGGGGGGGGGGGGGGGGGGGGGGGGGGGGGGGGGGGGGGGGGGGGGGGGGGGGGGGGGGGGGGGGGGGGGGGGGGGGGGGGGGGGGGGGGGGGGGGGGGGGGGGGGGGAGCGCTATCGTTTAACGCCCTTAGCTAGGCATAACAAGCAAGAATAGATCTAGGTATTGCCATCTTTGATAGGCAATCCATAAGTGGCTCTCATGATAGAGTCATACGGTAATTTTATTTTATTTCTAGGGAAGTGTTCCATGCCCTTTTTTAATAGAAATTGGAATCTAATATTCCCTTCCTTCATATCAATAATTGCACCAACCGTTCTAAGGAAAGGTCTACCGAGAATAATAGGGCAAGAAGGATTGCAATCTAAATCAAGAATGATAAAATCTACGGGCACATAATTCCTATTTGCAACAATAAAAACATCATTAATTATTCCCATAGGTTTCTTAATAGTGGAATCCGCAAGATGCAAGTTTAGAGAGCAATCATCAAAATTACGGAAATCTAGCAAATCACACAAAGTTTTGGGAATAGTAGAGACACTAGCACCCAAATCACACAAAGCATAAAACTCATGATCTTTAATTTTAATTTTAATAGTTTGTTCCCACTCATCATAAAGTTTTCTAGGGATAGAAACTTCCAATTCAAGTTTATCTTCATAAGATTGCATCAAGGCATCCCCCCCCCCCCCCCCCCCCCCCCCCCCCCCCCCCCCCCCCCCCCCCCCCCCCCCCCCCCCCCCCCCCCCCCCCCCCCCCCCCCCCCCCCCCCCCCCCCCCCCCCCATTGCAACAAGGAAATACAATCAATCAAAGAGCAATTTTTATAGTTAAATTCCTTGAAATCCATAATAGTGGGTTTAGCAACATCTAGGGTTTTAATTTCTTCAATCCCACTCTTATCAAATTTAGCATCAATCAAAAGATTCCAAATTCTTAGAATGCCTTCTAGGTGAAGGTGGATCATATTCAGTCCCATAATTATCAAGATTCATATTGCAAAACAAAGATTTAATAGGGGACACATCAATAACTTCTAGATCTTCATCATTATTTTCGTAGGAACTAGAAGAACACGCTTTTATAAAGGCATCTTTCTTAGCACGCATCCTAGTGGTTCTTTCTTTGCACTCGTCAATGGAAATTTTCATGGCTTTGAGAGACTCATTGATATCATGCTTAGGTGGAATAGATCTAAGTTTCAAAGAATCAACATCAAGAGCAATTCTATCAACGTTCCTAGCCAAATCATCAATCTTAAGCAATTTTTCTTCAATCATAGCATTAAAATTCTTTTGCGAAGTAATAAATTCTTTAATATTAGATTCAAAATCAGAGGGCACCTTATTATAATTTCCATAAGAATTGTTGTAGAAATTACCATAATTATTAGAGGGATTACTAGGATAAGGCCTAGGGTTGAAATTTCCTTTATACGCGTTGTTACCAAAATTATTCCTACCAACAAAATTCACATCCATAGATTTATTATTCTCAATCAAAGTAGACAAGGGCACATCATTAGGATCAGAAGGGGGGGGGGGGGGGGGGGGGGGGGGGGGGGGGGGGGGGGGGGGGGGGGGGGGGGGGGGGGGGGGGGGGGGGGGGGGGGGGGGGGGGGGGGGGGGGGGGGGGGGGGGGGGGGGGGGGGGGGGGGGGGGGGGGGGGGGGGGGGGGGGGGGGGGGGGGGGGGGGGGGGGGGGGGGGGGGGGGGGGGGGGGGGGGGGGGGGGGGGGGGGGGGGGGGGGGGGGGGGGGGGGGGGGGGGGGGGGGGGGGGGGGGGGGGGGGGGGGGGGGGGGGGGGGGGGGGGGGGGGGGGGGGGGGGGGGGGGGGGGGGGGGGGGGGGGGGGGGGGGGGGGGGGGGGGGGGGGGGGGGGGGGGGGGGGGGGGGGGGGGGGGGGGGGGGGGGGGGGGGGGGGGGGGGGGGGGGGGGGGGGGGGGGGGGGGGGGGGGGGGGGGGGGGGGGGGGGGGGGGGGGGGGGGGGGGGGGGGGGGGGGGGGGGGGGGGGGGGGGGGGGGGGGGGGGGGGGGGGGGGGGGGGGGGGGGGGGGGGGGGGGGGGGGGGGGGGGGGGGGGGGGGGGGGGGGGGGGGGGGGGGGGGGGGGGGGGGGGGGGGGGGGGGGGGGGGGGGGGGGGGGGGGGGGGGGGGGGGGGGGGGGGGGGGGGGGGGGGGGGGGGGGGGGGGGGGGGGGGGGGGGGGGGGGGGGGGGGGGGGGGGGGGGGGGGGGGGGGGGGGGGGGGGGGGGGGGGGGGGGGGGGGGGGGGGGGGGGGGGGGGGGGGGGGGGGGGGGGGGGGGGGGGGGGGGGGGGGGGGGGGGGGGGGGGGGGGGGGGGGGGGGGGGGGGGGGGGGGGGGGGGGGGGGGGGGGGGGGGGGGGGGGGGGGGGGGGGGGGGGGGGGGGGGGGGGGGGGGGGGGGGGGGGGGGGGGGGGGGGGGGGGGGGGGGGGGGGGGGGGGGGGGGGGGGGGGGGGGGGGGGGGGGGGGGGGGGGGGGGGGGGGGGGGGGGGGGGGGGGGGGGGGGGGGGGGGGGGGGGGGGGGGGGGGGGGGGGGGGGGGGGGGGGGGGGGGGGGGGGGGGGGGGGGGGGGGGGGGGGGGGGGGGGGGGGGGGGGGGGGGGGGGGGGGGGGGGGGGGGGGGGGGGGGGGGGGGGGGGGGGGGGGGGGGGGGGGGGGGGGGGGGGGGGGGGGGGGGGGGGGGGGGGGGGGGGGGGGGGGGGGGGGGGGGGGGGGGGGGGGGGGGGGGGGGGGGGGGGGGGGGGGGGGGGGGGGGGGGGGGGGGGGGGGGGGGGGGGGGGGGGGGGGGGGGGGGGGGGGGGGGGGGGGGGGGGGGGGGGGGGGGGGGGGGGGGGGGGGGGGGGGGGGGGGGGGGGGGGGGGGGGGGGGGGGGGGGGGGGGGGGGGGGGGGGGGGGGGGGGGGGGGGGGGGGGGGGGGGGGGGGGGGGGGGGGGGGGGGGGGGGGGGGGGGGGGGGGGGGGGGGGGGGGGGGGGGGGGGGGGGGGGGGGGGGGGGGGGGGGGGGGGGGGGGGGGGGGGGGGGGGGGGGGGGGGGGGGGGGGGGGGGGGGGGGGGGGGGGGGGGGGGGGGGGGGGGGGGGGGGGGGGGGGGGGGGGGGGGGGGGGGGGGGGGGGGGGGGGGGGGGGGGGGGGGGGGGGGGGGGGGGGGGGGGGGGGGGGGGGGGGGGGGGGGGGGGGGGGGGGGGGGGGGGGGGGGGGGGGGGGGGGGGGGGGGGGGGGGGGGGGGGGGGGGGGGGGGGGGGGGGGGGGGGGGGGGGGGGGGGGGGGGGGGGGGGGGGGGGGGGGGGGGGGGGGGGGGGGGGGGGGGGGGGGGGGGGGGGGGGGGGGGGGGGGGGGGGGGGGGGGGGGGGGGGGGGGGGGGGGGGGGGGGGGGGGGGGGGGGGGGGGGGGGGGGGGGGGGGGGGGGGGGGGGGGGGGGGGGGGGGGGGGGGGGGGGGGGGGGGGGGGGGGGGGGGGGGGGGGGGGGGGGGGGGGGGGGGGGGGGGGGGGGGGGGGGGGGGGGGGGGGGGGGGGGGGGGGGGGGGGGGGGGGGGGGGGGGGGGGGGGGGGGGGGGGGGGGGGGGGGGGGGGGGGGGGGGGGGGGGGGGGGGGGGGGGGGGGGGGGGGGGGGGGGGGGGGGGGGGGGGGGGGGGGGGGGGGGGGGGGGGGGGGGGGGGGGGGGGGGGGGGGGGGGGGGGGGGGGGGGGGGGGGGGGGGGGGGGGGGGGGGGGGGGGGGGGGGGGGGGGGGGGGGGGGGGGGGGGGGGGGGGGGGGGGGGGGGGGGGGGGGGGGGGGGGGGGGGGGGGGGGGGGGGGGGGGGGGGGGGGGGGGGGGGGGGGGGGGGGGGGGGGGGGGGGGGGGGGGGGGGGGGGGGGGGGGGGGGGGGGGGGGGGGGGGGGGGGGGGGGGGGGGGGGGGGGGGGGGGGGGGGGGGGGGGGGGGGGGGGGGGGGGGGGGGGGGGGGGGGGGGGGGGGGGGGGGGGGGGGGGGGGGGGGGGGGGGGGGGGGGGGGGGGGGGGGGGGGGGGGGGGGGGGGGGGGGGGGGGGGGGGGGGGGGGGGGGGGGGGGGGGGGGGGGGGGGGGGGGGGGGGGGGGGGGGGGGGGGGGGGGGGGGGGGGGGGGGGGGGGGGGGGGGGGGGGGGGGGGGGGGGGGGGGGGGGGGGGGGGGGGGGGGGGGGGGGGGGGGGGGGGGGGGGGGGGGGGGGGGGGGGGGGGGGGGGGGGGGGGGGGGGGGGGGGGGGGGGGGGGGGGGGGGGGGGGGGGGGGGGGGGGGGGGGGGGGGGGGGGGGGGGGGGGGGGGGGGGGGGGGGGGGGGGGGGGGGGGGGGGGGGGGGGGGGGGGGGGGGGGGGGGGGGGGGGGGGGGGGGGGGGGGGGGGGGGGGGGGGGGGGGGGGGGGGGGGGGGGGGGGGGGGGGGGGGGGGGGGGGGGGGGGGGGGGGGGGGGGGGGGGGGGGGGGGGGGGGGGGGGGGGGGGGGGGGGGGGGGGGGGGGGGGGGGGGGGGGGGGGGGGGGGGGGGGGGGGGGGGGGGGGGGGGGGGGGGGGGGGGGGGGGGGGGGGGGGGGGGGGGGGGGGGGGGGGGGGGGGGGGGGGGGGGGGGGGGGGGGGGGGGGGGGGGGGGGGGGGGGGGGGGGGGGGGGGGGGGGGGGGGGGGGGGGGGGGGGGGGGGGGGGGGGGGGGGGGGGGGGGGGGGGGGGGGGGGGGGGGGGGGGGGGGGGGGGGGGGGGGGGGGGGGGGGGGGGGGGGGGGGGGGGGGGGGGGGGGGGGGGGGGGGGGGGGGGGGGGGGGGGGGGGGGGGGGGGGGGGGGGGGGGGGGGGGGGGGGGGGGGGGGGGGGGGGGGGGGGGGGGGGGGGGGGGGGGGGGGGGGGGGGGGGGGGGGGGGGGGGGGGGGGGGGGGGGGGGGGGGGGGGGGGGGGGGGGGGGGGGGGGGGGGGGGGGGGGGGGGGGGGGGGGGGGGGGGGGGGGGGGGGGGGGGGGGGGGGGGGGGGGGGGGGGGGGGGGGGGGGGGGGGGGGGGGGGGGGGGGGGGGGGGGGGGGGGGGGGGGGGGGGGGGGGGGGGGGGGGGGGGGGGGGGGGGGGGGGGGGGGGGGGGGGGGGGGGGGGGGGGGGGGGGGGGGGGGGGGGGGGGGGGGGGGGGGGGGGGGGGGGGGGGGGGGGGGGGGGGGGGGGGGGGGGGGGGGGGGGGGGGGGGGGGGGGGGGGGGGGGGGGGGGGGGGGGGGGGGGGGGGGGGGGGGGGGGGGGGGGGGGGGGGGGGGGGGGGGGGGGGGGGGGGGGGGGGGGGGGGGGGGGGGGGGGGGGGGGGGGGGGGGGGGGGGGGGCTGGCCGTTGTGGAATCCCTTCCCGCTCAATATTTGGGGAGAGGACCAAGGCCACTATAAATAGGACTAGCCACCACAGTAGGAAGCAACTTGGCCTAAACGAACGGAGATCATCCTCTCCCGCACACCGAGCACAAGAACACCTCAACCTCAGGAGGCTGTTCTTCCCCTTGTAACTGTTCATCCTCAGCCCAAGAGGCAATCCACCACCACCACACTGGAGTAGGGTATTACACCACAATGGTGGCTCGAACCAGTATAAATCTTGTGTTCTTTGTGTTGCGAGTTCGTCGACTTACCTTTGAGATCTTAGCAAAGCTAGGACGTGGATCGGTAGGGGGAGATCTTCGTGCGCACCCCAGAGTTCGAACCTTAAGGGTTTTGCCGGAACTCGAGATCTGACATTTGGCGCGCCAGGTAGGGGTGCGCTGTAGCTTCCCTCCCGTTGATCTGCGCTCCGCCACCACCGCGCTCCACCCTCATGGCAGGCGTCCTGCTCCCGGCTCCGACGGCAGACACCAACGACGGGGCCAGGGGGCTCCGAGCCCTGACCCCCGCCTTGCGGCAGGTGCAGTGGCCGCCCAAGTTCAATCCGGAGATGCTGCCGCGCTACGACGGCGCGGCGGACCCGTCAGCTTTCCTGCTGGCATATGAGGAGGCCGTCCTCGAGGCCGGGGGCGGCGACGAGGTCATGGCTAACTGGTTTCCCATGGCCATCATCGGTGCGCCGCGCGCCTGGCTGCTCAACCTCCCCGGATCCACGGTGGCATCTTGGGAGGAGCTGCGCGGCCTCTTCACTGCGCGCTACGCGGCACCGGCGCACCACGCGGTCGTGGCCCTACTAGGCGGCTCTCAAGCACCGCCTTCAGATCGCCACATCAAGCCATTCCTTCGCCAAATCGGCGCCGCTTCCAAATGCGGGGGGGGGGGGGGGGGGGGGGGGGGGGGGGGGGGGGGGGGGGGGGGGGGGGGGGGGGGGGGGGGGGGGGGGGGGGGGGGGGGGGGGGGGGGGGGGGGGGGGGGGGGGGGGGGGGGGGGGGGGGGGGGGGGGGGGGGGGGGGGGGGGGGGGGGGGGGGGGGGGGGGGGGGGGGGGGGGGGGGGGGGGGGGGGGGGGGGGGGGGGGGGGGGGGGGGGGGGGGGGGGGGGGGGGGGGGGGGGGGGGGGGGGGGGGGGGGGGGGGGGGGGGGGGGGGGGGGGGGGGGGGGGGGGGGGGGGGGGGGGGGGGGGGGGGGGGGGGGGGGGGGGGGGGGGGGGGGGGGGGGGGGGGGGGGGGGGGGGGGGGGGGGGGGGGGGGGGGGGGGGGGGGGGGGGGGGGGGGGGGGGGGGGGGGGGGGGGGGGGGGGGGGGGGGGGGGGGGGGGGGGGGGGGGGGGGGGGGGGGGGGGGGGGGGGGGGGGGGGGGGGGGGGGGGGGGGGGGGGGGGGGGGGGGGGGGGGGGGGGGGGGGGGGGGGGGGGGGGGGGGGGGGGGGGGGGGGGGGGGGGGGGGGGGGGGGGGGGGGGGGGGGGGGGGGGGGGGGGGGGGGGGGGGGGGGGGGGGGGGGGGGGGGGGGGGGGGGGGGGGGGGGGGGGGGGGGGGGGGGGGGGGGGGGGGGGGGGGGGGGGGGGGGGGGGGGGGGGGGGGGGGGGGGGGGGGGGGGGGGGGGGGGGGGGGGGGGGGGGGGGGGGGGGGGGGGGGGGGGGGGGGGGGGGGGGGGGGGGGGGGGGGGGGGGGGGGGGGGGGGGGGGGGGGGGGGGGGGGGGGGGGGGGGGGGGGGGGGGGGGGGGGGGGGGGGGGGGGGGGGGGGGGGGGGGGGGGGGGGGGGGGGGGGGGGGGGGGGGGGGGGGGGGGGGGGGGGGGGGGGGGGGGGGGGGGGGGGGGGGGGGGGGGGGGGGGGGGGGGGGGGGGGGGGGGGGGGGGGGGGGGGGGGGGGGGGGGGGGGGGGGGGGGGGGGGGGGGGGGGGGGGGGGGGGGGGGGGGGGGGGGGGGGGGGGGGGGGGGGGGGGGGGGGGGGGGGGGGGGGGGGGGGGGGGGGGGGGGGGGGGGGGGGGGGGGGGGGGGGGGGGGGGGGGGGGGGGGGGGGGGGGGGGGGGGGGGGGGGGGGGGGGGGGGGGGGGGGGGGGGGGGGGGGGGGGGGGGGGGGGGGGGGGGGGGGGGGGGGGGGGGGGGGGGGGGGGGGGGGGGGGGGGGGGGGGGGGGGGGGGGGGGGGGGGGGGGGGGGGGGGGGGGGGGGGGGGGGGGGGGGGGGGGGGGGGGGGGGGGGGGGGGGGGGGGGGGGGGGGGGGGGGGGGGGGGGGGGGGGGGGGGGGGGGGGGGGGGGGGGGGGGGGGGGGGGGGGGGGGGGGGGGGGGGGGGGGGGGGGGGGGGGGGGGGGGGGGGGGGGGGGGGGGGGGGGGGGGGGGGGGGGGGGGGGGGGGGGGGGGGGGGGGGGGGGGGGGGGGGGGGGGGGGGGGGGGGGGGGGGGGGGGGGGGGGGGGGGGGGGGGGGGGGGGGGGGGGGGGGGGGGGGGGGGGGGGGGGGGGGGGGGGGGGGGGGGGGGGGGGGGGGGGGGGGGGGGGGGGGGGGGGGGGGGGGGGGGGGGGGGGGGGGGGGGGGGGGGGGGGGGGGGGGGGGGGGGGGGGGGGGGGGGGGGGGGGGGGGGGGGGGGGGGGGGGGGGGGGGGGGGGGGGGGGGGGGGGGGGGGGGGGGGGGGGGGGGGGGGGGGGGGGGGGGGGGGGGGGGGGGGGGGGGGGGGGGGGGGGGGGGGGGGGGGGGGGGGGGGGGGGGGGGGGGGGGGGGGGGGGGGGGGGGGGGGGGGGGGGGGGGGGGGGGGGGGGGGGGGGGGGGGGGGGGGGGGGGGGGGGGGGGGGGGGGGGGGGGGGGGGGGGGGGGGGGGGGGGGGGGGGGGGGGGGGGGGGGGGGGGGGGGGGGGGGGGGGGGGGGGGGGGGGGGGGGGGGGGGGGGGGGGGGGGGGGGGGGGGGGGGGGGGGGGGGGGGGGGGGGGGGGGGGGGGGGGGGGGGGGGGGGGGGGGGGGGGGGGGGGGGGGGGGGGGGGGGGGGGGGGGGGGGGGGGGGGGGGGGGGGGGGGGGGGGGGGGGGGGGGGGGGGGGGGGGGGGGGGGGGGGGGGGGGGGGGGGGGGGGGGGGGGGGGGGGGGGGGGGGGGGGGGGGGGGGGGGGGGGGGGGGGGGGGGGGGGGGGGGGGGGGGGGGGGGGGGGGGGGGGGGGGGGGGGGGGGGGGGGGGGGGGGGGGGGGGGGGGGGGGGGGGGGGGGGGGGGGGGGGGGGGGGGGGGGGGGGGGGGGGGGGGGGGGGGGGGGGGGGGGGGGGGGGGGGGGGGGGGGGGGGGGGGGGGGGGGGGGGGGGGGGGGGGGGGGGGGGGGGGGGGGGGGGGGGGGGGGGGGGGGGGGGGGGGGGGGGGGGGGGGGGGGGGGGGGGGGGGGGGGGGGGGGGGGGGGGGGGGGGGGGGGGGGGGGGGGGGGGGGGGGGGGGGGGGGGGGGGGGGGGGGGGGGGGGGGGGGGGGGGGGGGGGGGGGGGGGGGGGGGGGGGGGGGGGGGGGGGGGGGGGGGGGGGGGGGGGGGGGGGGGGGGGGGGGGGGGGGGGGGGGGGGGGGGGGGGGGGGGGGGGGGGGGGGGGGGGGGGGGGGGGGGGGGGGGGGGGGGGGGGGGGGGGGGGGGGGGGGGGGGGGGGGGGGGGGGGGGGGGGGGGGGGGGGGGGGGGGGGGGGGGGGGGGGGGGGGGGGGGGGGGGGGGGGGGGGGGGGGGGGGGGGGGGGGGGGGGGGGGGGGGGGGGGGGGGGGGGGGGGGGGGGGGGGGGGGGGGGGGGGGGGGGGGGGGGGGGGGGGGGGGGGGGGGGGGGGGGGGGGGGGGGGGGGGGGGGGGGGGGGGGGGGGGGGGGGGGGGGGGGGGGGGGGGGGGGGGGGGGGGGGGGGGGGGGGGGGGGGGGGGGGGGGGGGGGGGGGGGGGGGGGGGGGGGGGGGGGGGGGGGGGGGGGGGGGGGGGGGGGGGGGGGGGGGGGGGGGGGGGGGGGGGGGGGGGGGGGGGGGGGGGGGGGGGGGGGGGGGGGGGGGGGGGGGGGGGGGGGGGGGGGGGGGGGGGGGGGGGGGGGGGGGGGGGGGGGGGGGGGGGGGGGGGGGGGGGGGGGGGGGGGGGGGGGGGGGGGGGGGGGGGGGGGGGGGGGGGGGGGGGGGGGGGGGGGGGGGGGGGGGGGGGGGGGGGGGGGGGGGGGGGGGGGGGGGGGGGGGGGGGGGGGGGGGGGGGGGGGGGGGGGGGGGGGGGGGGGGGGGGGGGGGGGGGGGGGGGGGGGGGGGGGGGGGGGGGGGGGGGGGGGGGGGGGGGATGAAGCACGCCTCCAAGTGGTGCCCAAGCGCCTCCCTCGTGATGATGGCAAGGTCTGAGGCCCTCCAGGAGAGAGCCCCCGAGCCCTGCCTGAGGAGGGCGCTGGGCGCGCCTTCCTATGCGATGGAGGGAGGCGCCCCCTGAGCGGGTGCTGATCCTGACGAGGTTCCAGTCGCGACGCCACCCTCCTGAGGTCCGGCGCGGCGCAGCTGCAGCTGTGCGGTGGACCCTCGCAGCGGCCTACGCGCGAAGGCCAGAAGAGCTCCTGAGATGCGGCCCTGTTGAGCCCTGGGACGTCGATGCTGACATGCAGCCCGGCATCCTCGCCTGGGTGGGGAGCTGCACCTCGCGAGCGGCGGTCGCCGCGCATGGCCCTTGCGTCTTGCAGTTCCTGAGTGGTCTTGGTGATGAACTCCTGAGCGGTGGGCGCTCTTTGCCCTGTGTTCTCCTGAGGGAAACGTGCCATGAAGCACGCCTCCAAGTGGTGCCCAAGCGCCTCCCTCGTGATGATGGCAAGGTCTGAGGCCCTCCAGG
>JAAAWM010009246.1:0-21093 GCA_036873465.1 Thinopyrum obtusiflorum | reverse complement strand
ACGGAGCCAAAAACCTAATTCCACCGCCACAAATTTCTGTATCCACGAGATCCCATCTTGGGGCCTGTTCTGGAGCTCCATCGGAGGGGGCATCGATCACGGAGGGATTCTACATCAACACCATAGCCCCTCCGATGAAGTGTGAGTAGTTTACCTCAGACCTATGGGTCCATAGTTAGTAGCTAGATGGCTTCTTCTCTCTTTTTGGATCGCAATACAATGTTCTCCCCCTCTATTGTGGAGAACTATTCGATGTAATCTTCTTTTAGCGGTGTGTTTGTTGGGACCGATGAATTGTGGGTTTATGATCAAGTCTATCTGTGAATAATATTTGAATCTTCTCTGAATTCATTTATGTATGATTGGTTTTCTTTGCAAGTCTCTTCGAATTATCAGTTTGGTTTGTCCTACTAGATTGATCTTTCTTGCAATGGCAGAAGTGCTTAGCATTGGGTTCAATCTTGTGGTGTCCTTTCCCACTGACAGTAGGGGTAGCAAGGCACATATTGTATTGTTGCCATCGAGGATAACAAGATGGTTTTTTTTTCATATTGCATGAGTCTATCCCTCTACATCATGTCATCTTGCTTAAGGCGTTACTCTGTTTTTAACTTAATACCCTAGATGCATGATGGATAGCGGTCGATGAGTGGAGTAATAGTAGTAGATGGAGGCTAGAGTTGGTCTACTTGTCTAGGACGTGATGCCTATATACATGATCACACCTAGATATTCTCATAACTATGCTCAATTCTGTCAATTGCTCAACAATAATTTGTTCACCCACCGTAGAATACTTATGCTCTCGAGAGAATCCACTAGTGAAACCTATGGCCCCCGGGTCTATCTTCATCATATTAATCTCCTACTACTTAGTTATTTCCTTTGCTATTTACTTTGCCTTTATTTTACTTTGCATCTTTATCATAAAAATACCAAAAATATTATCTTATCATATCTATCAGATCTCACTCTCGTAAGTGGCCTTATAGGGATTGACAACCCTTATTTGCGTTGGTTGCGAGGATTTATTTGTTTTGTGCAGGTACGAGGGACTCGCGCGTAGCCTCCTACTAGATTGGTACCTTGGTTCTCAAAAACTGAGGGAAATACTTACGCTGGGGGGGGGGGGGGGGGGGGGGGGGGGGGGGGGGGGGGGGGGGGGGGGGGGGGGGGGGGGGGGGGGGGGGGGGGGGGGGGGGGGGGGGGGGGGGGGGGGGGGGGGGGGGGGGGGGGGGGGGGGGGGGGGGGGGGGGGGGGGGGGGGGGGGGGGGGGGGGGGGGGGGGGGGGGGGGGGGGGGGGGGGGGGGGGGGGGGGGGGGGGGGGGGGGGGGGGGGGGGGGGGGGGGGGGGGGGGGGGGGGGGGGGGGGGGGGGGGGGGGGGGGGGGGGGGGGGGGGGGGGGGGGGGGGGGGGGGGGGGGGGGGGGGGGGGGGGGGGGGGGGGGGGGGGGGGGGGGGGGGGGGGGGGGGGGGGGGGGGGGGGGGGGGGGGGGGGGGGGGGGGGGGGGGGGGGGGGGGGGGGGGGGGGGGGGGGGGGGGGGGGGGGGGGGGGGGGGGGGGGGGGGGGGGGGGGGGGGGGGGGGGGGGGGGGGGGGGGGGGGGGGGGGGGGGGGGGGGGGGGGGGGGGGGGGGGGGGGGGGGGGGGGGGGGGGGGGGGGGGGGGGGGGGGGGGGGGGGGGGGGGGGGGGGGGGGGGGGGGGGGGGGGGGGGGGGGGGGGGGGGGGGGGGGGGGGGGGGGGGGGGGGGGGGGGGGGGGGGGGGGGGGGGGGGGGGGGGGGGGGGGGGGGGGGGGGGGGGGGGGGGGGGGGGGGGGGGGGGGGGGGGGGGGGGGGGGGGGGGGGGGGGGGGGGGGGGGGGGGGGGGGGGGGGGGGGGGGGGGGGGGGGGGGGGGGGGGGGGGGGGGGGGGGGGGGGGGGGGGGGGGGGGGGGGGGGGGGGGGGGGGGGGGGGGGGGGGGGGGGGGGGGGGGGGGGGGGGGGGGGGGGGGGGGGGGGGGGGGGGGGGGGGGGGGGGGGGGGGGGGGGGGGGGGGGGGGGGGGGGGGGGGGGGGGGGGGGGGGGGGGGGGGGGGGGGGGGGGGGGGGGGGGGGGGGGGGGGGGGGGGGGGGGGGGGGGGGGGGGGGGGGGGGGGGGGGGGGGGGGGGGGGGGGGGGGGGGGGGGGGGGGGGGGGGGGGGGGGGGGGGGGGGGGGGGGGGGGGGGGGGGGGGGGGGGGGGGGGGGGGGGGGGGGGGGGGGGGGGGGGGGGGGGGGGGGGGGGGGGGGGGGGGGGGGGGGGGGGGGGGGGGGGGGGGGGGGGGGGGGGGGGGGGGGGGGGGGGGGGGGGGGGGGGGGGGGGGGGGGGGGGGGGGGGGGGGGGGGGGGGGGGGGGGGGGGGGGGGGGGGGGGGGGGGGGGGGGGGGGGGGGCCACTTTTGGCTATTAAAGATTTGAATACCTTATCAGTTGATAAGTAAATCCGAAGTTTAAATACTCGGCGGCTCTTGACCGATGGCGACTTAATGCGCATCCATTGTAAACCGGAATTTTTACAACCCGGTGGCTTATAGCCTTTGAGAAAATCCAGAATGGATAACCCTGTAGAATTGAGTTATACTATTGGCTTATATTGCCATGCCCAGTGAGGGTAATAATTCAATCATTTATAAGCGCATGAATTCCAATGGCGCAATCCAAAATATACACTGGCAACTTATAGTCCAAAGCCAGGCCGGGTTAACAAACACCGGATAATTTCTCATCATATACTGGCGACTTATCGTCTTAAAGCCAGGCCGGTTTAAGAGCAAAAAATGACTTTGCATTAGCCCCCAAGTGTCATGGTGCATGCTCGCAGCGACATGAGACTTGCATATTTAATATAATCTCAATTTAAATAATGTAGCCCCCAAGTGCCGGGTCGTAAGCCTGCAGCGACTCGGGACTATTCCTTCAATTGTAGAATAAATCATATCCATTGATAAAATAATAGCCATTGCGCTAAAGCGACTTTGAAAACCTCAATCATAATACTGGTTATTGATAATAGAAATCCAGCCATGTTGGCTATTCAAGATTGAATAATATAATCCGGTATGAAAA
This sequence comes from Thinopyrum obtusiflorum, assembly GCA_036873465.1. Lineage (NCBI taxonomy): Eukaryota > Viridiplantae > Streptophyta > Magnoliopsida > Poales > Poaceae > Thinopyrum > Thinopyrum obtusiflorum. The sequence goes on along the minus strand of JAAAWM010009246.1, from coordinate 18,016 downwards.
CCTCAATCATTCAATATCATCATCAAAGGGGGGGGGGGGGGGGGGGGGGGGGGGGGGGGGGGGGGGGGGGGGGGGGGGGGGGGGGGGGGGGGGGGGGGGGGGGGGGGGGGGGGGGGGGGGGGGGGGGGGGGGGGGGGGGGGGGGGGGGGGGGGGGGGGGGGGGGGGGGGGGGGGGGGGGGGGGGGGGGGGGGGGGGGGGGGGGGGGGGGGGGGGGGGGGGGGGGGGGGGGGGGGGGGGGGGGGGGGGGGGGGGGGGGGGGGGGGGGGGGGGGGGGGGGGGGGGGGGGGGGGGGGGGGGGGGGGGGGGGGGGGGGGGGGGGGGGGGGGGGGGGGGGGGGGGGGGGGGGGGGGGGGGGGGGGGGGGGGGGGGGGGGGGGGGGGGGGGGGGGGGGGGGGGGGGGGGGGGGGGGGGGGGGGGGGGGGGGGGGGGGGGGGGGGGGGGGGGGGGGGGGGGGGGGGGGGGGGGGGGGGGGGGGGGGGGGGGGGGGGGGGGGGGGGGGGGGGGGGGGGGGGGGGGGGGGGGGGGGGGGGGGGGGGGGGGGGGGGGGGGGGGGGGGGGGGGGGGGGGGGGGGGGGGGGGGGGGGGGGGGGGGGGGGGGGGGGGGGGGGGGGGGGGGGGGGGGGGGGGGGGGGGGGGGGGGGGGGGGGGGGGGGGGGGGGGGGGGGGGGGGGGGGGGGGGGGGGGGGGGGGGGGGGGGGGGGGGGGGGGGGGGGGGGGGGGGGGGGGGGGGGGGGGGGGGGGGGGGGGGGGGGGGGGGGGGGGGGGGGGGGGGGGGGGGGGGGGGGGGGGGGGGGGGGGGGGGGGGGGGGGGGGGGGGGGGGGGGGGGGGGGGGGGGGGGGGGGGGGGGGGGGGGGGGGGGGGGGGGGGGGGGGGGGGGGGGGGGGGGGGGGGGGGGGGGGGGGGGGGGGGGGGGGGGGGGGGGGGGGGGGGGGGGGGGGGGGGGGGGGGGGGGGGGGGGGGGGGGGGGGGGGGGGGGGGGGGGGGGGGGGGGGGGGGGGGGGGGGGGGGGGGGGGGGGGGGGGGGGGGGGGGGGGGGGGGGGGGGGGGGGGGGGGGGGGGGGGGGGGGGGGGGGGGGGGGGGGGGGGGGGGGGGGGGGGGGGGGGGGGGGGGGGGGGGGGGGGGGGGGGGGGACAAAGCTTTTTATTCATTATATTGAAGGGTCCACTGCTCAGTTGGTAAAGCACAAGGCTCTTAACCTTGTGGACGTGGATTCAAGCCCCAAGATGGGGGTTACATAATATGATGTTATTTTCATTGAAGTATATATCAAGTCCCAGCAATATTATCTTACTGAGCCGGCCGTTGGGGGCTATACATCATTGCTCAAATCTACATGATTATATTTACAAAGTCCCCGCTCATTATTGCATAATGACCCGGCCCTTGGGGGCTACACTGGTTGAAGTTTTTATGAGCATAAGACAATTTCAAGTCCCAAGTTGCTGCAAGCATGACAACCCGGCACTTGGGGGCTACATATATGGAGTATTCAGTTTTTTGCTAGTGACTGAATGAACAACGTAAGGACTATTCTCCTACAAAGGAAGTATAACCCGACCCGGTTTGTTCTGTTCAAGAGTGGCAGTAATTATATGGAAACAAGTCTCAAATCATCACTTTGTTTTGTTCAAGACTTGGGGGCTACAGAGCATTGAACCCAGCCCGAAGTATAACCCGGCCGGACTGGACGACTCACTGGTAACCTGCCCGGAGCTTGGTGATTCACGGGTAACCCACCCGATCTTGGCGGTTCATTAGTAACCCGTTGGGCAGGTCAAATGGATGACGAGGCCCAATGCCCAGAAGGCCGGTTCACGTTTAATGGTGAGCCGGTTTATGAGGAAAGCGTAAGGACTATTCTCCTACAAAGGAAGCAAGACTAGGACTCCACTTGTAATAGAGTAATCCTAATCCAACTAGGACTAGTCATGTAAACCGCCCCTTCAACATATATAAGGAGGGGCAGGGCTCCCCAAAGAGGGACAAGCGACACGCAACAATCTCTAGGGCTAGACACAACTAGAGGAGAGCCGGTTTACGGCGACTCCCTCGTGATGATAATGAGATCTAGCCTCAAACAGCATGTAGGGTTATTACCGGATGATGTTTCCCGGGGCCCAAAGCTATCTAAATCCTTGTCTTGTGTTTTGATCCACCGTGTGTCTCCCGATTCCGACCAACCCCTTCAAGCTACCGCATATATGCGTTGGCCTCACGACTAAGTCCTCACACTAGGACATCTGACGTGTTAATTCCACGACACTTGGTATGTGACTCCTCCTTTGGTCCAATTAGTTTTTGTTCCAGTGCTTTATTCATTGCAAATTCTTGCTGCCTTGGTGACCCTGTTCTTGAGCTTGCATGTTAAATTTGTGAGGTCCCAAGTAATTCTAATGCATGACATCAAATACACAAGTCTCATGTCGCTGCAAGCATGCACTATGACACTTGGGGGCTAATGCAAAGTCATTGTTTGCTCACCTTGTTGAAGACCCGACTCATCACATCATAATGAGCCGGCCCTTGGGGGCTACCAATTGCTCTTGTCAACAATTCAAGTTGGGGGGGGGGGGGGGGGGGGGGGGGGGGGGGGGGGGGGGGGGGGGGGGGGGGGGGGGGGGGGGGGGGGGGGGGGGGGGGGGGGGGGGGGGGGGGGGGGGGGGGGGGGGGGGGGGGGGGGGGGGGGGGGGGGGGGGGGGGGGGGGGGGGGGGGGGGGGGGGGGGGGGGGGGGGGGGGGGGGGGGGGGGGGGGGGGGGGGGGGGGGGGGGGGGGGGGGGGGGGGGGGGGGGGGGGGGGGGGGGGGGGGGGGGGGGGGGGGGGGGGGGGGGGGGGGGGGGGGGGGGGGGGGGGGGGGGGGGGGGGGGGGGGGGGGGGGGGGGGGGGGGGGGGGGGGGGGGGGGGGGGGGGGGGGGGGGGGGGGGGGGGGGGGGGGGGGGGGGGGGGGGGGGGGGGGGGGGGGGGGGGGGGGGGGGGGGGGGGGGGGGGGGGGGGGGGGGGGGGGGGGGGGGGGGGGGGGGGGGGGGGGGGGGGGGGGGGGGGGGGGGGGGGGGGGGGGGGGGGGGGGGGGGGGGGGGGGGGGGGGGGGGGGGGGGGGGGGGGGGGGGGGGGGGGGGGGGGGGGGGGGGGGGGGGGGGGTCTACTTTTGCTATAAAATGTTCCTGGCAGAATGTTTACATGTTAAGCATTTTTGCCGAGCTTGTTGTAGTTGATCCATGCATGCTATGTTGTTGTTCTTGCCATGTTTAGCTTCTATGCCATGTGGGGGGGGGGGGGGGGGGGGGGGGGGGGGGGGGGGGCCATGCTTTGTAGTGAGTGCATCGAGCTCGTAAACATGCCTACTTGTTAACTATTTTGCATGCTCCAGTTTTTCACTAAGTCTGAATCTGTTTATGTTTTTGCTATGTTCACATGCTTGCAATTGTATTTTCTGATCCCTTTTGGCTCATGGACACTAAGGGACTTTTGTTGTATGCTTTGAGTAGATTAATGCCATGCCTTGCTTTTCCATGATATGTTCCTGTAGCATGTAGTTATCGTGCTCTAAAAATTGCTTCCTGAGGATAAATTCCTAACATGCTGTCAATTTCACTAAGTCTGAAACCTGTTATCTTTTGCTCTTTTGCCATGCTTGTTTGAACCTGTTAATGAGTGAATTAGCCGTAGCTCAGTGTTCATCTTTTGTCAAGCATCATGGGTGGATCCCTGCCATGTATTTGTTGCTATGTTTGAGTGCTTTAGCATATTTATCTTGATGCATTTAAATGGCTACTTGATGTTTATCGCAGACCGGTGCCATATTTGTTTTGCTTGCCATTTCCAAACCGTGCATCCGATTCCGGTGACCTTTATATCGATTTCGACCGAAATCAGCTCACCTTTCTAGTGGCACTCTTGGTTTTCCAAGTTGAGGCCAGGTTCAATAATTCCTTTCCAAATCATGCCTATGCATCACTTACCGCATCCCACATATCATACCATGTTTGCATCATGTTGCTTGAGCATTGCATGTGGTTGATTGTGTTCCTTTTGCTTGTTGTTCTTGCTTGGGTTGAGCCGGGAGACGAGTACGTGATCGAGGATCCCGTTGAGTATGTCTACGAGGATCAAGGAAACTCTGAGAACTTCCCAGGCAAGATGATCATACCCTCGAAATCACTTCTATCTTTGCTTGCTAGTTGCTCGCTCTTGTGCTATGCCTATGCTGCGATACCTACCAGTTGCTTATCATGCCTCCCATATTGTTAAGACAAGCCTCCAACCCACCTTGTCCTAGCAAACCGTTGTTTGGCTACGTTACCGCTTTGCTCAGCCCTTCTTATAGCGTTGTTAGTTGCAGGTGATCTTCGTGGTGACTAGCACGAGCATGCAAAGTAGCTTACTCAATGATGCTGATTTCAGGGACTTAGAATTTCACTAAGTCCTTGCCCTGTCATTATTTTTATGCCATATGTTCATGTTGTTTCCTAGTGATCCGTGACTCTTTTGGGCATGATCAGTAAGCATGGTTTGTAGATATTGTTGTGCTCTATCCATCCTTGTCTTTGTTTGCAATTATGGAGCACTCTAGCTTGAGTCAATCGAGCTCTACTTTTGCTATAAAATGTTCCTAGCAGATTGTTAACATGTTTAGCAATTTTGCCGAGCTTGTTGTAGTTGATCCGTGCATGCTATGTTGCTGTTCTTGTCATGTCCAGCTTCTATGCCATGTCTACTTGCTGGGTGTATGCTTAGGTTATCATGCCATGCTTTGTAGTGAGTGCATCGAGCTCGTGGGGGGGGGGGGGGGGGGGGGGGGGGGGGGGGGGGGGGGGGGGGGGGGGGGGGGGGGGGGGGGGGGGGGGGGGGGGGGGTGCTGGTCTTGTTTTACCATTGTCGAAATGTCTTGTAACCGGGATTCTGAGTCTGATTGGGTTGTCTTGGGAGAAGGAATATCCTTCGTTGACCGTGAGAGCTTGTGATGGGCTAAGTTGGGACACCCCTGCAGGGATTTGAACTTTCGAAAGCCATGCCTGCGGTTATGGGCAGATGGGAATTTGTTAATGTCCGGTTGTAGAAAACTTGACAGCTAAACTTAATTTAAATGCATCAACCGCGTGTGTAGCCATGATGGTCTCTTTCCGGCGGAGTCTGAGAAGTGAACACGGTGTTGGAGTTATGCTTGACGTAGGTTGTTCTAGGATCACTTCTTGATCATAGTTTTCTCGACCGTGCTTTGCCTTCTCTTCTCGCTCTCTTTTGCGTATGTTAGCCACCATATATGCTAGTGCTTGCTGCAGCTCCACCTCATACCTTTTACCCTTCCTATAAGCTTAAATAGTCTTGATCACGAGGGTGTGAGATTGCTGAGTCCCCATGACTCACGGTTACTTCAAAAACCAGCTTGCAGGTGTCATTGAACCATGCAGGTGACGCAACCCAGCTCAAGGAGGAGCTCGATGAAGATCTCGTTCATTATGTTGTTCCGTTTCCAGTTGATCAGTAGTGCAGCCCAGTTGGGGTCGATCGGGGATCTGTGTAGCTTTTGGGGTAGTCTTCTTTTATTTTGGTTCCATAGTCAGACCTTGTGTGTATCTGGATGATGTAATGTTATATTCATGTATTGTGTGAAGTGGCGATTGTAAGCCAACTATGTATCTCTTTCCCTTATGTATTACATGGGTTGTGTGAAGATTACCTCACTTGCGACATTGATTTCAATGCGGTTATGCCTCTAAGTCGTGCTTCGACACGTGGGAGATATAGCCGCATCGAGGGCGTTACAAGTTGGTAATCAGAGCCTTCCCCGACTTTAGGAGCCCCCTGCTTTATCGAATCGCTGGCGTTGTTGAGTCTAGAAAAATGTTTTGAGTCATTTAGGATTATATATATCGGAGAGTAGGATTCTTTTTACTCCTCAATCCCTTCGTCGCTCTAGTGAGGCATCCTGACGTAGAGTTTTAACTCTTCTCTTCTCAAATTTCACAAAAAAAAATTAGGATCACGCGGGTATCTTGGAATCGTTCCGATGGTTTTGTGATGAGAACATTGTTCTTGGTGCCTCCTGACATTTAGGGGTTGTGGCAGTGTCCCGGGGAGTTGAGCTCCAAGGTGTTGTCGTCACAATTTTATCGTTGCAGTTCTAGAATACCTGAGTTTTCGCCGATGTCGAAAATCTCTTTTATGCAGTTGTTGGTGAGATAACCTCGACGCCACCAGTACTGGGGCAGGAGTTCGGGAGTATTGCCATAACTCGTATAACGGATGCTTTTCGAAGGTTGAGGTAAACGATTTCCGAAGGTTTCTTGTTTATGTGTTGAAGGATGGATACAGCTGGATGTAGGTTTTGTTAGTTTTGTGTGAGATATTATGCTTCCCGTGTATCCCCAACACCTGATTGCATAACCGGAAAATTTCGAGAGTTTATAAGTGGGAATTCAAGTAGCTCTTAGGATATCTTTCCGACAGATGTATGCTATGAAATTGGGGTTCGACGTCTAGTGGTCCGCCTATCCACGGTTGGTTTTACAGTGGTCTCGTTGTGTCTTAAAGAGTCCTTGGCTATGCCGACTCGGGGATGCTTCGTATGTCATGTGCACTGCCTTGTACATGATGGTGTTGTGCGATCGAGCCTGTGTAGGCCCCACTATGAAAACTTCGGAAGAAATCTCTATCATATGTTTGTTCCGGCTTATTTTGCAAGCCAATCCTTTGTTTTTGTTTTCAGTTGTGGTATTCGAGTTGCTTCAGTGTCAAATGTTGATTCCATAGCGGTGTTCTGATATTTCTATGTGAATACCAATCTTTCTCGATCATTGAGTTTATCATGTCAATCCTTGTCAACCGGTGTGCTTCAATTCAGGTGGATCCGATCATTCCTACATTCGCGAGATCAATTCTCAATTCTTTCCAACGGTGTCTGTTTCATTCGTCCCAAGCTGCCTTTGTTTTCCTGCCCTCCCACCCTTTTTCTTCAAGGACTCAGATTTGGGGGGGGGGGGGAGTATCCATTTTATTCATGTGAATTTTCTCCATTCCTTTCTTTCAATGTTCTTACCCGGTGATTCTCATGAAGATACTAACGGAGCCTCAAGTTCATCATTCTTCATTCTTTTTCTTCTCCGGTGGATTCAATTCAAGCTTTTGGTGTTGATCATATCCTTTAACTTGTTTCAAATGTTTTCCATGCCGGTGCACCTTATTATCATTCCACTTCTCGCTATTCAATTGTTCCGGAGTGCTGAAGATATCTCGAGGTTGTTATCTCATTCAAGCCATTTAATTCAACCGATGCAATCTCTCTTTTCAAGCAATCTTTTCAATGGTGTTTCTTTTGAGTGCGCCCTAACCCACAGGTGTTTTTCCAGGATCTTACCTGACTCTTCTAATTCTTTCCAGAGTTATTTTAAAATTCATTCAAAGATTGACGTAAGTATGAATTATCATCAGTCAAATGCCTTTCTCCGAGTTCTTCCTAACTTTTTTCATTGTTGGCTCATCCTCTTCGTTTTTCATTCTCCCGGAGTATCTCAACAATTCATGGTGGTGTTTTCTCATCATCACTCTCGGCATTTGAAGACCGAAGAAGAGTTTTCCTCCATATCTTATCCGTTCTCTCAAGGATCCATGGTTCTAGCTTGATGGCATCCTATCATAATTGTTTTTGATTTTGAGAATTCTTTTCACCCATCCGAAGCATTTCATTAGTTGTTTCCATTTCTTTCCTCCGAAGGTCATCTTTTCAAATATCATTCATTCTAGCTTTCAGCTCCCTTTCTCTAAATCTTACCGGTGCAGTATTCAAGTATTATCTAATCAGTTCATGATCTCTTCGTTCACTTGTATCTAAATTTCCCCAAGTATGGGGGGGGGGGGGGGGGGGGGGGGGGGGGGGGGGGGGGGGGGGGGGGGGGGGGGGGGGGGGGGGGGGGGGGGGGGGGGGGGGGGGGGGGGGGGGGGGGGGGGGGGGGGGGGGGGGGGGGGGGGGGGGGGGGGGGGGGGGGGGGGGGGGGGGGGGGGGGGGGGGGGGGGGGGGGGGGGGGGGGGGGGGGGGGGGGGGGGGGGGGGGGGGGGGGGGGGGGGGGGGGGGGGGGGGGGGGGGGGGGGGGGGGGGGGGGGGGGGGGGGGGGGGGGGGGGGGGGGGGGGGGGGGGGGGGGGGGGGGGGGGGGGGGGGGGGGGGGGGGGGGGGGGGGGGGGGGGGGGGGGGGGGGGGGGGGGGGGGGGGGGGGGGGGGGGGGGGGGGGGGGGGGGGGGGGGGGGGGGGGGGGGGGGGGGGGGGGGGGGGGGGGGGGGGGGGGGGGGGGGGGGGGGGGGGGGGGGGGGGGGGGGGGGGGGGGGGGGGGGGGGGGGGGGGGGGGGGGGGGGGGGGGGGGGGGGGGGGGGGGGGGGGGGGGGGGGGGGGGGGGGGGGGGGGGGGGGGGGGGGGGGGGGGGGGGGGGGGGGGGGGGGGGGGGGGGGGGGGGGGGGGGGGGGGGGGGGGGGGGGGGGGGGGGGGGGGGGGGGGGGGGGGGGGGGGGGGGGGGGGGGGGGGGGGGGGGGGGGGGGGGGGGGGGGGGGGGGGGGGGGGGGGGGGGGGGGGGGGGGGGGGGGGGGGGGGGGGGGGGGGGGGGGGGGGGGGGGGGGGGGGGGGGGGGGGGGGGGGGGGGGGGGGGGGGGGGGGGGGGGGGGGGGGGGGGGGGGGGGGGGGGGGGGGGGGGGGGGGGGGGGGGGGGGGGGGGGGGGGGGGGGGGGGGGGGGGGGGGGGGGGGGGGGGGGGGGGGGGGGGGGGGGGGGGGGGGGGGGGGGGGGGGGGGGGGGGGGGGGGGGGGGGGGGGGGGGGGGGGGGGGGGGGGGGGGGGGGGGGGGGGGGGGGGGGGGGGGGGGGGGGGGGGGGGGGGGGGGGGGGGGGGGGGGGGGGGGGGGGGGGGGGGGGGGGGGGGGGGGGGGGGGGGGGGGGGGGGGGGGGGGGGGGGGGGGGGGGGGGGGGGGGGGGGGGGGGGGGGGGGGGGGGGGGGGGGGGGGGGGGGGGGGGGGGGGGGGGGGGGGGGGGGGGGGGGGGGGGGGGGGGGGGGGGGGGGGGGGGGGGGGGGGGGGGGGGGGGGGGGGGGGGGGGGGGGGGGGGGGGGGGGGGGGGGGGGGGGGGGGGGGGGGGGGGGGGGGGGGGGGGGGGGGGGGGGGGGGGGGGGGGGGGGGGGGGGGGGGGGGGGGGGGGGGGGGGGGGGGGGGGGGGGGGGGGGGGGGGGGGGGGGGGGGGGGGGGGGGGGGGGGGGGGGGGGGGGGGGGGGGGGGGGGGGGGGGGGGGGGGGGGGGGGGGGGGGGGGGGGGGGGGGGGGGGGGGGGGGGGGGGGGGGGGGGGGGGGGGGGGGGGGGGGGGGGGGGGGGGGGGGGGGGGGGGGGGGGGGGGGGGGGGGGGGGGGGGGGGGGGGGGGGGGGGGGGGGGGGGGGGGGGGGGGGGGGGGGGGGGGGGGGGGGGGGGGGGGGGGGGGGGGGGGGGGGGGGGGGGGGGGGGGGGGGGGGGGGGGGGGGGGGGGGGGGGGGGGGGGGGGGGGGGGGGGGGGGGGGGGGGGGGGGGGGGGGGGGGGGGGGGGGGGGGGGGGGGGGGGGGGGGGGGGGGGGGGGGGGGGGGGGGGGGGGGGGGGGGGGGGGGGGGGGGGGGGGGGGGGGGGGGGGGGGGGGGGGGGGGGGGGGGGGGGGGGGGGGGGGGGGGGGGGGGGGGGGGGGGGGGGGGGGGGGGGGGGGGGGGGGGGGGGGGGGGGGGGGGGGGGGGGGGGGGGGGGGGGGGGGGGGGGGGGGGGGGGGGGGGGGGGGGGGGGGGGGGGGGGGGGGGGGGGGGGGGGGGGGGGGGGGGGGGGGGGGGGGGGGGGGGGGGGGGGGGGGGGGGGGGGGGGGGGGGGGGGGGGGGGGGGGGGGGGGGGGGGGGGGGGGGGGGGGGGGGGGGGGGGGGGGGGGGGGGGGGGGGGGGGGGGGGGGGGGGGGGGGGGGGGGGGGGGGGGGGGGGGGGGGGGGGGGGGGGGGGGGGGGGGGGGGGGGGGGGGGGGGGGGGGGGGGGGGGGGGGGGGGGGGGGGGGGGGGGGGGGGGGGGGGAGCGAGAAGTGAATGAATATGAGGTGCACCGGTATGACAAAAGCATTTGAAATACAGAAAAGAATATGATCAACACCGAAAGCTTGAATTAGATCCACCGGAGAAGAAAAAGAATGAATAATGGTGAACTAGAAACTTCGTTAAAATCTTCATGAGCATCACCGGATAAGAACATTGAAGGAAAAGAATGGAGAGGTTTCACAACAATAAGATGGATACTCGATTAAGAAATCTGGGGGGGGGGGGGGGGGGGGGGGGGGGGGGGGGGGGGGAGACAACTTGGGATGGATGAACGAACACCGTTGAGAAAGCTGAGATTGGATCTTGCGGATGTTGAAATGTTCGGATCCACTTGAAGAGAAACACACCGGTGAAAAGGATTGACATGACAATCTCGATTATCATGAAGGATTGGTATTCACATCGGAGTATGAAAACACCATTTGGGGAAGGTATGGAATCAACATTTGTCTTCGAAGCAACTCGAATACCACAACTCAAAACAAAAACAAAGGATTGGCTTGCAGAATAAGCCGGAACAAACATATGATAGAGATTTCGTCCGAAGTTTTCGTGGTGGGGCCTACACGGGCTCGATCGTACAGCACCATCATGTACAAGGCAGTGCACATGACATACGAAGTGTCCCCGAGTCGGCATAGCCAAGGACTCTTTAAGACACAACGAGACCACTGTAAAAACGACCGTGAATAGGCGGACCACTAGACGGGGGGGGGGGGGGGGGGGGGGGGGGGGGGGGGGGGGGGGGGGGGGGGGGGGGGGGGGGGGGGGGGGGGGGGGGGGGGGGGGGGGGGGGGGGGGGGGGGGGGGGGGGGGGGGGGGGGGGGGGGGGGGGGGGGGGGGGGGGGGGGGGGGGGGGGGGGGGGGGGGGGGGGGGGGGGGGGGGGGGGGGGGGGGGGGGGGGGGGGGGGGGGGGGGGGGGGGGGGGGGGGGGGGGGGGGGGGGGGGGGGGGGGGGGGGGGGGGGGGGGGGGGGGGGGGGGGGGGGGGGGGGGGGGGGGGGGGGGGGGGGGGGGGGGGGGGGGGGGGGGGGGGGGGGGGGGGGGGGGGGGGGGGGGGGGGGGGGGGGGGGGGGGGGGGGGGGGGGGGGGGGGGGGGGGGGGCAAGAGTGGAACAAAACACCAGGCATAAGGCCGAGCCTTCCACCCTTTACCGAGTATATAGGTGCATTAATTAAATAAGAGATATTGTGATATCCCAACAAAACCATGTTCCAACATGGAACAAACTCCAATCATCACCTGAAACTAACAACGCTATAAGAGGGGCTGAGCAAAGAGGCAACATAGCCCAACAACGGTTTGCTAGGACAAGGTGGGTTAGAGGCTTGGTTTAACAATATGGGAGGCATGATATAGCAAGTCGTAGGTATCGCAGCATAGGCATAGCAATAGAGCGAGCAACCTAGCAAGCAAAGATAGAAGTGATTTCGAGGGTATGGTCATCTTGCCTGCAAAGTGTCAGAGTAATGGGCCACGAGTAGGCTAACCCGAGTCCCTGAACCTTTCCAGACATCGGGGCAGGTTGCGCCCCTCAAGACCCCAGGACGAAGAGCCGCCTTCTGAGAAGTTGGCGGCAAGGCAACCGACTACCCACTCGCGGCCGAGTCCCGGAGATGGCTTCAGGATGAGCCGACTCCTAACTAGCAACCTCCAGAGAAGCCGGCCATGGGAGCCGGCCCGTGACTCCAACAAACCCCACACCCTCATCAAGAGGGACGGGGCGGGGAGTGGCTACAGTAAAGCCCACTCCCACCCCTTTCCAAGGGCAGGCATGGCCACAGTATGCCGAACCCGCGGAGATCTCCGTTCGGCGCGGCACTGTTGCCATGACGGCCCTGACATCAGCACCAGTGGGCAGAATCCCGCGCCCATGACGGCTTGTCTGTACGACCCTGGGACGGCGGGTCCCACCAGTCAGCGGGAGTCTAGAAGACAGCCAGAGCGCCACCAGTCGGCCCGGATGGGAGTCAGCCAGCCCATCCCCCGGGGCCCATGTGCCATTAACCAAATGTGATGAGGAGTGGCAATAGTGATCGCCCGCCAGGTGGTGGGGCTGTCGCCACGACCCCATGACCAAGCCCGCGTCATTAGAAGCACGACTATAGTAATCAGCAGCCGGCAAGACCCGCCAGCGGCGGACACGGCCTGTCAGCGCCGTACCGGACCAGTCGACGGGGCCCGCCAGTTGGCGGGCCCCAGCAGTCGGCGGAGAAGACGGAGGCCGGAGAAACTGACAGCTGGGCCCGCGCCCAGCTGGATTACCATTGTACCCCGGGGGGTAGGCCTATATGCTCTCATGGTCAACGAAGGATATTACTTCTCCCAGGAAGACCCGATCAGACTCGAAATCCTGGTTACAAGACATCTCGACAATGGTAAAACAAGACCAGCAAGACCGCCTGATGCACTGACATCCTGATAGGAGCTGCACATATCTCGCTCTCAGGGCAACACCGGATGAGCGCTCCGTACAACTAAAACCAGCCCTCAAGTTTCTTCGAGGTGGCGCTGCAAAGGACTCTAGTTCGGACCAACACTTAGACAAGCACTGGCCCGGGGGGTTAAAATAAAGATGACCCTCGGGATGCGCGACTCCCAAGGGAAAAAGGCTAGGTGGCGAATGGTAAAACCAAGGTTGGGCCTTGCTGGAGGAGTTTTATTCAAAGCAAACTGTCAAGGGGTTCTCATTATAGCCCAACCGTGTAAGGAACGCAAAATCAAGGAACATAACACCGGTATGACAGAAGGGGGGGGGGGGGGGGGGGGGGGGGGGGGGGGGGGGGGGGGGGGGGGGGGGGGGGGGGGGGGGGGGGGGGGGGGGGGGGGGGGGGGGGGGGGGGGGGGGGGGGGGGGGGGGGGGGGGGGGGGGGGGGGGGGGGGGGGGGGGGGGGGGGGGGGGGGGGGGGGGGGGGGGGGGGGGGGGGGGGGGGGGGGGGGGGGGGGGGGGGGGGGGGGGGGGGGGGGGGGGGGGGGGGGGGGGGGGGGGGGGGGGGGGGGGGGGGGGGGGGGGGGGGGGGGGGGGGGGGGGGGGGGGGGGGGGGGGGGGGGGGGGGGGGGGGGGGGGGGGGGGGGGGGGGGGGGGGGGGGGGGGGGGGGGGGGGGGGGGGGGGGGGGGGGGGGGGGGGGGGGGGGGGGGGGGGGGGGGGGGGGGGGGGGGGGGGGGGGGGGGGGGGGGGGGGGGGGGGGGGGGGGGGGGGGGGGGGGGGGGGGGGGGGGGGGGGGGGGGGGGGGGGGGGGGGGGGGGGGGGGGGGGGGGGGGGGGGGGGGGGGGGGGGGGGGGGGGGGGGGGGGGGGGGGGGGGGGGGGGGGGGGGGGGGGGGGGGGGGGGGGGGGGGGGGGGGGGGGGGGGGGGGGGGGGGGGGGGGGGGGGGGGGGGGGGGGGGGGGGGGGGGGGGGGGGGGGGGGGGGGGGGGGGGGGGGGGGGGGGGGGGGGGGGGGGGGGGGGGGGGGGGGGGGGGGGGGGGGGGGGGGGGGGGGGGGGGGGGGGGGGGGGGGGGGGGGGGGGGGGGGGGGGGGGGGGGGGGGGGGGGGGGGGGGGGGGGGGGGGGGGGGGGGGGGGGGGGGGGGGGGGGGGGGGGGGGGGGGGGGGGGGGGGGGGGGGGGGGGGGGGGGGGGGGGGGGGGGGGGGGGGGGGGGGGGGGGGGGGGGGGGGGGGGGGGGGGGGGGGGGGGGGGGGGGGGGGGGGGGGGGGGGGGGGGGGGGGGGGGGGGGGGGGGGGGGGGGGGGGGGGGGGGGGGGGGGGGGGGGGGGGGGGGGGGGGGGGGGGGGGGGGGGGGGGGGGGGGGGGGGGGGGGGGGGGGGGGGGGGGGGGGGGGGGGGGGGGGGGGGGGGGGGGGGGGGGGGGGGGGGGGGGGGGGGGGGGGGGGGGGGGGGGGGGGGGGGGGGGGGGGGGGGGGGGGGGGGGGGGGGGGGGGGGGGGGGGGGGGGGGGGGGGGGGGGGGGGGGGGGGGGGGGGGGGGGGGGGGGGGGGGGGGGGGGGGGGGGGGGGGGGGGGGGGGGGGGGGGGGGGGGGGGGGGGGGGGGGGGGGGGGGGGGGGGGGGGGGGGGGGGGGGGGGGGGGGGGGGGGGGGGGGGGGGGGGGGGGGGGGGGGGGGGGGGGGGGGGGGGGGGGGGGGGGGGGGGGGGGGGGGGGGGGGGGGGGGGGGGGGGGGGGGGGGGGGGGGGGGGGGGGGGGGGGGGGGGGGGGGGGGGGGGGGGGGGGGGGGGGGGGGGGGGGGGGGGGGGGGGGGGGGGGGGGGGGGGGGGGGGGGGGGGGGGGGGGGGGGGGGGGGGGGGGGGGGGGGGGGGGGGGGGGGGGGGGGGGGGGGGGGGGGGGGGGGGGGGGGGGGGGGGGGGGGGGGGGGGGGGGGGGGGGGGGGGGGGGGGGGGGGGGGGGGGGGGGGGGGGGGGGGGGGGGGGGGGGGGGGGGGGGGGGGGGGCCCCCCCCCCCCCGCCCCAAGCCCAATCCAAATTGGGTGGGGGTCTCCCCCCACCCCCCTTTCCTTCCTCCCTCTCTCCTCCTTCCTTCCTCTCCTACTCCAACTAGGGAAGGGGGGAATCCTACTCCCGGTGGGAGCAGGACTCCCCTAGGGCGCGCCGTAGAGAGGGTCGGCCCCTTCCCTCCTCCACTCCTTTATATACGGGGGAGGGGGGCACCCCATAGACACACAAGTTGATTGTTTAGCTGTGTGCGGTGCCCCCCTCCACAGATTTCCACCTCGGTCATATTGGTGTAGTGCTTAGGAGAAGCCGTGCGTCGGTAACTTCATCATCACCGTCATCACGCTGTCGTGCTGACAAAGCTCTTCCCCGACACTCAGCTGGATCTAGAGTTCGTGGGACGTCACCGAGCTGAACCTTTGCAGATCGCGGAGGTGCCGTACTTTCGGTACTAGGTTTGGTCAGATCATGAAGACATATGATTACATCAACCGCATTGTCATAACGCTTCCGCTTCGGTCTATGAGGGTATGTGGACAACACTCTCCCTGTCGTGGAAATAACACGTCAGATGTCCTTAGTGTGATGACTTAGTCGCGAGGCCAACGCATCTATGTGGTAGCTTGAGAGGGGTTGAGCAAAATCGTGAGACGCAACACAAGACAAGGGTTTAGACAGCTTCGGGCCCCGGGAAACATCATCCGGTAAAAACCCTACATGCTGTTTGAGGCTAGATCTCATTATCATCACGAGGGAGTCGCCGTAAATCAGCTCTCCTCTAGTTGTGTCTAGCCCTAGAGATTGTTTCTTGCTTGTCCCTATTTGGGGAGCCCTGCCCCTCCTTATATAAGTTGAAGGGGCGGGTTACATGTAGAGTCCATCTCGGACTAAGACTTAAACTATTTTGACTTCCTTTCTTGGGCTTCTTAACGTCAGTCGGTTTAACATTGTCTGCCGGTTTAACAACATCTGCCGGTTTAACATTGTCTGCCGGTTTAACAACATCTCCCGGTTTAACATTGTCTGTCGGTTTAACATTGTCTGCCGGTTTAACAACTACTGCCGGTTTAACATTGTCTTAACACCTGCCGGTGCTACCATCTGTCTTGACTCTGCCGGTTTAACACTCGCCGGTTTACCGTGTGTCTTAGCCATCTGTCTTAACTCTCCGCCGGTTTACCATCCGCCGGTTTACCAAGTCCCAACCGGTTTACAACAATGGTTCCGGGTGAGTTCGGGCATTTATTGGAGTACCGGGAGGTTACCGGAACCCCCCAGGGAGTATATTGGCCTTATTGGGCCTTAGTGGGAGAGAGGAAGAGGAGGCCAAGGAGGCCCCCCCCCCCCCCCCCCCCCCCCGGGGGGGGGGGGGGGGGGGGGGGGGGGGGGGGGGGGGGGGGGGGGGGGGGGGGGGGGGGGGGGGGGGGGGGGGGGGGGGGGGGGGGGGGGGGGGGGGGGGGGGGGGGGGGGGGGGGGGGGGGGGGGGGGGGGGGGGGGGGGGGGGGGGGGGGGGGGGGGGGGGGGGGGGGGGGGGGGGGGGGGGGGGGGGGGGGGGGGGGGGGGGGGGGGGGGGGGGGGGGGGGGGGGGGGGGGGGGGGGGGGGGGGGGGGGGGGGGGGGGGGGGGGGGGGGGGGGGGGGGGGGGGGGGGGGGGGGGGGGGGGGGGGGGGGGGGGGGGGGGGGGGGGGGGGGGGGGGGGGGGGGGGGGGGGGGGGGGGGGGGGGGGGGGGGGGGGGGGGGGGGGGGGGGGGGGGGGGGGGGGGGGGGGGGGGGGGGGGGGGGGGGGGGGGGGGGGGGGGGGGGGGGGGGGGGGGGGGGGGGGGGGGGGGGGGGGGGGGGGGGGGGGGGGGGGGGGGGGGGCATATCATTGCATCATCTTCTTTTGAGCTCATCTTGATGCCCGAAATGCTGTTGGAAGAGGGCTATGTGATGTTAGTTTCAGATCTGTTTCAGCAAATGCACTTTTGTCATTTTTGCCATGATTAATGTGTGCATGCTATGATCCTGAGCTCTACATGTGTTTTGAAGTATGCCATGCCATCTTTACAGGGGTGTATGCCATGTATTTTTGTGATCTCTGTGGTGACTAGCACAAGCATGCAAAGTAGCTTACTTAATGTTGCTGATTTCAGGGACTTAGAAATATTCTAAGTCCTTGTCCTGCTGTAATTTTTATGCCATGTGTTCATGTTGTTTCCTAGTGATCCGTGCCTCTTTTGAGCATGATCAGTAAGGATGTTTTTTAGATATTGTAGTGCTCTATCCATCCATGTCTTTGTTTGCATTTATGGAGCATCCTAGCTTGAGTCAATCAAGCTCTACTTTTGCTATAAAATGTTCTTGGCAGATTGTTAACATGTTTAGCAATTTCCCCCCCCCCCCCCCCCCCCCCCCCCCCCCCCCCCCCCCCCCCCCCCCCCCCCCCCCCCCAATTTTGCCGAGCTTGTTGTTGTTGATCCGTGCATGCTATGTTGTTGTTCTTGTCATGTCTAGCTTCTATGCCATGTCTATTTGTTGTGTATATGCTTAGTTTGTCATGTAATGCCTCGTAGTGAGAGCATCGAGCTCGTAAACATGCCTACTTGATAACTGTTTTGCCATGCTCCAGTTTTTCACTAAGTCTGAATCTGTTTTCGTTAATTGTATTTTCTGATCCCTTTTGGCTCATGGTCACTAAGGGACTTTTGTTGTATGCTTTGAGTAGCTTCATGCCATCCCTTGCTTTGCCATGATATGTTCCTGTAGCATGTAGTTATCGTGCTCTTAACATTGCTTCCTGATGATAAATTCCTGACATGCTGTTAATTTCACCAAGTCTGAAACCTGTTATCTTTTGCACTTTTGCCATGCTTGTTTGAACCTGCTATTGAGTGAATTAGCCGTAGCTCAGTGTTCATCTTTTGTTAAGCATCATGAGTGGATCCCTGCCATGTATTTTGCTGTCATTTTGGAGTGCTTGAGCATGTTGTTCTTGATGCATTTAGGTGGTCTCGTGCTGATTATCGCAGACCGGTGCCATATTTGTTTTGCTTGTCATTTCCAAACCGTGCATCCGATTCCGGTGATCTTTATATCGATTTTGACCGAAATCAACTCACCTTTTCAGTGGCACTCTTAGATTTCCAAGTTGAGGCCAGGTTCAATCATTCCTTTCCAAATCATGCATATGCATCACATATCGCATCCCGCATATCATACCATGTTTGCATCATGTTGCTTGAGCATTGCACGTGGTTGATTGTGCTCCCTTTTGCTTGTTGTCTTGCTTTGGGTAGAGCCGGGAGACGAGGTCGTGTTCGAGGAGCCCCTTGAGTACGCTTACGAGGTTCAAGCTTTCGTCTTCTCGGAGATCTTTGCAGGCAAGATGACCATACCCTCGAAATCACTTCTATCTTTGCTTGCTAGATGCTCACTCTTTTTCTATGACTATGCTACGATACCTACCACTTGCTTATCATGCATCCCAAATTGCCATGTCAAACCTCTAACCCACCATGTCCTAGCAAACCGTTGTTTGACTATGTTACCTCTTT
>JAAAWM010009245.1:0-21092 GCA_036873465.1 Thinopyrum obtusiflorum | reverse complement strand
ATCACTGGACAGCGGTCAAGAACATCCTGAAATACCTAAAAAGGACTAAGGATGTGTTTCTCGTTTATGGAGGTGACAAAGAGCTCGTCGTAAATGGTTACGTCGATGCAAGCTTTGACACTGATCCGGATGACTCTAAGTCACAAATCGGATACGTATTTATACTGAATGGTGGAGCTGTCAGTTGGTGCAGTTCCAAGCAAAGCGTCGTGGCGGGATCTACGTGTGAAGCGGAGTACATAGCTGCTTCGGAAGCAGCAAATGAAGGAGTATGGATGAAGGAGTTCATATCCGATCTAGGTGTAATACCTAGTGCATCGGGTCCAATGAAAATCTTTTGTGACAATACTGGAACAATTGCCTTGGCAAAGTAATCCAGATTTCACAAGAGAACCAAACACATCAAGAGACGCTTCAATTCCATCCGCGATCAAGTCAAGGAGGGAGACATAGAGATTTGCAAGATACATACAGATCTGAATGTTGCAGACCTGTTGACTAAGCCTCTCTCACGAGCAAAACATGATCAGCACCAAGACTCCATGGGTGTTAGAATCATTACTATGTATTCTAGATTATTGACTCTAGTGCAAGTGGGATACTGAAGGAAATATGCCCTAGAGGTAATAATAAATTTGTTATTTATATTTCCTTATATCATGATAAATGTTTATTATTCATGCTAGAATTGTATTAACCGGAAACTTAGTACATGTGTGGATACATAGACAAACAGAGTGTCCCTAGTATGCCTCTACTAGACTAGCTCGTTAATCAAAGATGGTTAAGTTTCCTAACCATAGACATGTGTTGTCATTTGATGAACGGGATCACATCATTAGAGAATGATGTGATGGACAAGACCCATCCGTTAGCTTAGCATAAATGATCGTTTAGTTTTATTGCTATTGCTTTCATCATGACTTATACATGTTCCTCTGACTATGAGAATATGCAACTCCCGAATACCGGAGGAGCACCTTGTGTGCTATCAAACGTCACAACGTAGCTGGGTGATTATAAAGATGCTCTACAGTGTCTCCGATGGTGTTTGTTGAGTTGGCATAGATCGAGATTAGGATTTGTCACTCCAAGTATCGGAGAGGTATCTCTGGGCCCTCTCGGTAATGCACATCACTATGAGCCTTGAAAGCAATGGGACACATGAGTTAGTCACGGGATGATGCATTACGGAACGAGTAAAGAGACTTGCCGGTAACGAGATTGAACTAGGTATGATGATACCGACGATCGAATCTCGGGCAAGTAACATACCGATGACAAAGGGAACAATGTATGTTGTTATGCGGTTTGACCGATAAAGATCTTCATAGAATATGTAGGAGCCAATATGAGCATCCAGGTTCCGCTATTGGTTATTGACCGGAGATGTGTCTCGGTCATGTCTACATAGTTCTCGAACCCGTAGGGTCCGCACGCTTAACGTTCGATGACGATTTGTATTATGAGTTATGTGATTTGATGACTGAAGATTGTTCGGAGTCTCGGATGAGATCACAGACATGATGAGGAGTCTCAAAATGGTTGAGACATAAAGATTAATATATTGGACGATGTTATTCGGACACCGGATGAGTTCCGAGAGGTACCGGATAATTATCAGAGTGCCGGAGGGTTATCGGAACCCACCGGGGGAACTAATGGGCCTTCATGGGCCTTAGTGGGGAGAGAGAAGGGCCACAAGGGGCTGGCCGCGCCCCCCCTTGGGTCTGAATTGGACTAGGGGAAGGGGGCGGCGCACCCCTTTCCTTGCCTTCTCCCTCTCCCTTCCTTCTTCCCCCTTCCTCCAAGTGGAATCCTACTAGGACATGGAGTCCTAGTAGGACTCCTCTGTCCTGACGCGCCCTACAGAAGCCGGCCGGCCTCCCCTCCCCTCCTTTATATACGGGGGCAGGGGGCACCCTAGAACACATAAGATCAATTGTCTTAGCCGTGTGCGGTGCCCCCCTCCACAGTTACACACCTTGGTCATATCGTCGTAGTGCTTAGGCGAAACCCTGCGCCGGTAACTTCATCATCACCGTCGCCATGCCGTCGTGCTGACGGAACTCTCCCTCATCCTCAACTGGATCAAGAGCTCGAGGGACATCATCGAGCTGAACGTGTGCTGAACGCGGAGGTGCCGTACATTCGGTGCTTGGATCGGTTGGATCGCGAAGACGTTCGACTACATCAACCGCGTTACTAAACGCTTCCGCTTTCGGTCTACGAGGGTACGTGGACACACTCTCCCCGCTCGTTGCTATGCTTCTCCTAGATAGATCTTGCGTGATCGTAGGAATTTTTTTGAAATACTACGTTCCCCAACACCTCTTTGCACTCAAAGTATGGGTCATATCCTACCACTCCCTCTCGAATATGATTCAATACATGTCTCCTCATTCGAAATTGGCGATGAAATTGATGTGGTCTGAAGAGTGAGGCATTCTCAAAGTAATCGGCATAGAGAAGGGTGTGGCCTTTCTCCCTATTGCGGTTTAAGGCCGGAGCATGGCCGGGGATTGATCCCCTGAACCGCGGCCGCTTCCTACTAATGTGGTCATGGACGACCAATGCAGCCACCTACAATGAATCTGATCCCATCGATTGGCACAGGCTCTTGAAAGAGGATGGCTCCAGCACCGAGGCACCGGACGACTAGGAGCTCGCAATCCGCATTACCATCGAGCATCGTGGCTGGACACTCATGTGAGCCCGAGCTCCGTGATGTCCATGCCATCCAAGGTGGCCCGATGATGTAATGCGACCAAGCGTAGCGGCCCATCGCGCTACACGCCTCTCCGGATCCATCACCGGCCCTAGCTCCTCCCGAACAACTTTGGGTGCTCATGCCCGTGCTAAGCAAGCGGATGAGGATGCCGGAGTCGTCGCCCAAATCCACCCACCGCGAGAGGCAGAGGGCCGCGCAGAGGACGCCAAAGGTCGGCTCCTCCCACACACGCACGGGATCGGCGTCTGTCGACTCGGAGGAGTAGTTCTTGCGCGATACCCTCCGCTGATTGTTGACCACTGCAGAGATGGACACGAGGCGCCTCTGTTCCAAGGACGCGAAGGCGCTCCAGCCCGACATCGAAGAGTCAGAGCGCTCACGATGCAGAATGAGCGCCGCGCGAAGTAGCAAGCCCACGCTGTCCGACGTCTCATCGACATCATCTCGCAGTCATCGGACAGCGGCACGACGAGCACACACGATGACGCAACTCCCATCGTGGACACCTACACGAAGGGCTACCACCGCCACTTTGGTGACCGCAAGGGGAAAGGCCCGGCGAGGAATGGTGATGTCCGTCGCCCCACTCCGTCTATCTAGTTTATTTTGCACCTAGTTAATTCGTCTGGTGATGAACTATGTCCGATGATATACTCTGTCTTTTGGGTCGGATTGTGCTATATATATGTAGGTTTGATCTAAATTGTACTGTTTGTTTACATAATTGCATGGATTGTACAGACGTTTTAGGAACAAGGGTTTGTACAAGGACAAATGAGGGATGACCGCTCACTATCGATGAACACGTCCGGACACATTCAAGGACGTATGGGCGGTACATTTGACAATCCGTTGTAGATGCTCTAATACCTTTAGGGCGTGTCTGGTTACCTTGCCGGTGGAGCCTAGCTCAACGGAGCCTGGTTGAGGGAAAACACGCAAAAAAAACAATATTTGCACATTGTTTGGACGCCCGCATCTAGGCCTCTTGCATTAGAGGAGCAATTTTGGCATAGCGTTTGGTGTCTTGCATTAGCTCGGATCATGCAACTACACGGTGTTTGGTTGTATACACGGGATATGATTAAGAGCTAACAATTACACTTAACACACACAGTTACACTGTGCCTCGTGACTGCGGTGGACGGTGCCCATATTGCCGCGTCCAACACGACGATAATGGAGTCTGGGCGAGTGTTCCTGCCGGCGCAGCGGCGAACTAGTTGTTAGGTTCGCCACCGCAGAGAAAATCCATGCAGAGGAGCCCTGAGGTAGAGGACGGGGGAGGAAAAATGCAGTGTGTATCGGACCATGGCGACTGCGGTGGACGGTGGCCGTGGCGCCGCATGTGACACGACGAGCACGGAGCGTGGGCGAGTGACCCAGTCGACAATGCGACAAACTAGTTGCTAGCGTCGTTCGCCGCAGAGAAAGTGTGAAGCAACAGCAGGAGTTCCTGATGCCTCCGCCCGACACGACGAGCATGGATTTCCACCACCAGCAGCAACAGTTCCTGATACCTCCGCCCATGTCGTTGCCGGCGCAGCAGCCGCAGCTGTGCGCGCGCGTGAAGAGAAGGCGGAGCTGGCGCGTGAGCTGGGTGGTGGCGCTCTAAGCAGCTCGAGCATGATTTCGCCTGGACGGAGATGGCTAGACCGCAACAGCCCCACTCGGCGCCCAAGGCGGTCAACCTCGGCGCGCTATTCGAGATGGAGCGCCGCTTGCGCGGGCTGGAGTCCGCGCCGGTGTCGCCGCCCTGCTCCTAGGGGGCCGCCGTGCAGCCGCGTGAGCGAGAGGACACCGGGGAGCAGGAGAAGTGGAGGTTCCAGGCGGAGATCCTTCGCGCCTAGTGCAACTTCCTCCGGATGGAGCGCGAGGTCGCCTTCCGCAAGCTCCACTGCCACCGCTGCCTGATGGAGCTGGCCGCCAGATCGACCGCTGCCGCGCGCAAGGAGTGGGAGACGGAGCTGGCCGCCAAATCAACTGCCACCGCGCGCAAGACCGCTGCCGTCGACGAAACTACGAATCGATCGCCTGAATGGAATCATAACATCTATGTGCATCATTTTCATGTAGAGTTTATCTCAAATCGAAACATCGTTTTGTAGATCGAAAGGGGTGAGGAAGAAGGGGATTAGAGAGGAGCTTATTAGAGGCAGGAAAAATAGCACGTAGAGGCTGTATAGTAGCTTGCACCCCTCTAGACTCCTCTCGTGCAACAGGGCGCTCGATGTGCCTCACCTTAGCCTGGCTCTAAAGAGACTGCCGATTCCAGCGTTCTTGGCGGGCCTGGCTGTGAGGTGCTTTGAGGTCCGTGTGATGCGTGCCACAGAGTGAACGCATGTAAGCAAAACAGTCCATTTTCTTCCCGCGCGGGCCTAATTGGGCTATATGCAGTTACCAAACACGCCCTTACAATCATAAATAAAATAACATCATCCAGAAAAAATGATCCTTTCCAGTCCAAAAGATACTATTACTAATGAACAAATCAAAGACTCCTTGTTTGCGGCCATGTGTACTGACAGGCTGGCCGCCAGTCATTACTACCACCACTCTACCTATAAGAGTATTCCCGAATTCTTTCCACTCACAAAGTATGGTTCTTTTGTTTTTCAGAAAGAAAACAAAGTGTTGTCCTTTGAAAACTCAGCATTGAAGTGGTCCTGCTGCAGCAAACAGGAGAGAGAAAGGGAGCCGAGAGATGCTCCCAACAACACGCCACCGCAGCATGGCACCACCTTTCACTTCACCCTGTTGCATGTGAAGCGTGAGCCTCCCTGTCCTCCTCGCTTACTCTGCATGAATGAGTGAATTCATGGCGGCCTTGCTTGTGCTTGGTTGCCTCGAGGGATGGCGACATGCCTCGCTTGGGAAAGGAGAAGATAGGGATGGTGGCAGGTCTAGTCACATCCATCCACAGCCCTCACTCGCTCACTTCCCCAGAGAGAAATCAGAAATGTTTAGTGAATCTTTTCGCCACCATCAGATCAGCTTTCCTTCATGTAGGGAGTCCTGTTGTTGGTGACTGTTCTGACCAAGTTACACCGCTGCTGTGACTGCTCTGCTTTCTACTCCAAGTTGTCAACTCCACTAAAGTACTACTACTCCCTCTATGGTCACTGCGTTCAACAAGTACTCCCCCCTTTCTCGCTCGCAGCTCTCTCTGCGTGTCTAATGTACTAGTAATATTATTATTCGAACAACTGGACAAAACATAGTCGTTTTTCATTGTTTAGAAGAGATTGTACAGATACTTCCAGTGACTCCAGATGATAAAACGTAGTACTGTACTAAGATTTTCCATGATCTAGCCTTCTTCTGCCTACACTTGTTGTAGTATTTTTTTTTTACGCGAAACAGTGGGAAAATCTTGATTTAGATCAAGGGAGTTTGACCTTTTGCGTCACACGCATGCTCTCAAGAACTTATTGATATGGGACAAGGTACAAGCATCCAAATTGCAAGCCTCCAGTCCAGCGAGCAAAATAGGTAAAAGCACAGTAGATTATGTCCTCTTTTTGGAGTTCATTCCTAGTGTTATTAGGGCAACTCCACCACGGATCACCAAATCGCACCCAAATATCTGAACAATTCGGAAAATTTCCGTCCTTCAACAATAGTGACCAAATTTGTCAGGACCGGTTCGAACGTGTGAAATCCCACAAATCGACAACAAAAAAGGGAAGGTTCGCGGAAGTCCAGACGTCTGCTGCGTAGGCCTTCGACAACGTGGACCCACGTCAATCCTTCCCCCCTTTCTGCTTCGCTCTCCGCGTTGCGTTCATGCCGGTCAGAGTGGACGTGATGAGACGAGACGGCGTAACATATTCCTAAACGCATTCATGCTGACTGGCCGGCCGGCGACATTCCCAATAGCGCGGCCACCGAAAAGTCTGCTCATGCCGCTGCCAGCATTGAAGCAGAGTCCGTCCGCCTGTCTCAGCTATTTAAGTTGGTATGGCCGTGCGCAAACCCTACAACACTACATCATCGTCGCACCTCTTCCCGAACCCGCACACCTCCAGCTCTAGCGGGCGCAATGGGCAGGTCTGACGGCATAGAGTGGTTCTTCGCCCATGTGGGTCCGGAGAAGCTTTGTCTCCTGGCGCCAGTGACCGTGTTCTCCGAATCTCCGGGCCTGTTGTCCTCGATTGCTCCCACTAAGGAGAAGCTCGATCCATCTCCTCGGACTAGGAGGAACAGAAGCCGCGCGTCCTCACCGAGGCTGTCGCGGCAGACGAAGAGTTCGCGCGACAGATGAAAATGGTGGTCCTGCGGTCATTTGATACGTCCATTTTGCATCATATTTTTTAAAAGCACAGTAGATTATGTCCTCTTTTTGGAGTTCATTCCTAGTGTTATTAGGGCAACTCCACCACGGATCACCAAATCGCACCCAAATATCTGAACAATTCCCCCCCCCCCCCCCCCCCCCCCCCCCCCCCCCCCCCCCCCCCCCCCCCCCCCCCTAATAAGAAGACTTTCAGGATGAAGCGCCGTCGTCTCAAGGTGGAACCTGGGCAGGAGCACTTTCGCTCTCTGGCGGAGCGATTCTGGGGAAACTTCCCTCCGGGAGGGGGAAGTCGAAGCCATCAACATCACCAACGATCCTCTCATCGTGGGAGGACCAATCTTCATCAACATATTCACCAGCACCATCTCATCTCAAACCCTAGTTCATCTCTTGTATTCAATCTTTGTCCCAAAACCTCAGATTGGTACCTGTGGGTTGCTAGTAGTGTTGATTACACCTTGTAGTTGATGCTAGTTGGTTTATTTGGTGGAAGATTAAATGTTCAGATCCTCAAGCATATTCAATACCCCTCTGATATTTAATATGATTATGATTTGTGAGTAGTTACTTTTGTTCTTGAGGACATAGGAGAAGTCTTGTTATAAGTAATCATGTGAAGTTGGTATTCGTTTGATATTTTGATGATATGTATGTTGTTGCTTCCTTTAGTGGTGTCATGTGAACGTCGACTACATGACACTTCACCATACTTGGGCCTAAGGGAAGACATTGTGGAGTAATAAGTAGATGATGGGTTGCTAGAGTGAAAGAAGCTTAAACCCTAGTTTATGCGTTATTCCATAAGGGGCTGATTTGGATCAATATATTTCATGCTATGGTTAGAGTTATCCTTTCCGATCGATCTATCCAAGAGTTTGTACTAAGGTAACACTAACTTATACTTTCCGATTGATCTATCTAAGAGTTCGTACTAAAATAATACTGTCGGATCCCGGGCTCCGCAGACCCTGGATAGATTCGAACTCTGGGGTGCGTGCGAAGAACTCAACCTCCCCGGTCTGCCAACTCGAAGATCCCACGGCCTAGCTCGATGAACTGGAAGGAAACGAGACACAACAGTTTACCCAGGTTCGGGCCACCTTGCGGTGTAAAACCCTACTCCTGCTTTGTGGTGGATTGGCCTCGAGGTAGGCCGAGGATGAACTAGTACAGTGGGAGAACAACCTCAGGAGGTGTGTTCTTGTGCTCGAGTGAGCTGGTGAGGGTGTGAGGTTGGAATGGATCCGATCCCTCTCTACGGTGGTGGCTAGGCTCTATCTATAGTGGCCTTGGTCCTCTTCCCAAATGAAGGCGGGAAGGGATCCCACAACGGCCAAATTCGAAGGGAGACAACTAGTACATCTTATCTTGACGAAAGGTGGTCTTCGCCTACAAAGCTTCTGGTCGTGACGCCGCTGTGGGCTCAGCGATCACCGCTGTCCTGGCGGTCTTGGTCTTGTAGCACGGAAATGGAAACCTTTAGTTGATTCCTCGGGACTCCGCGCCTGCGCTTGCCTCCTTAGCACCAAAGAGGAAACCTGCTGCTCTGCGCCCGCTGGCGCCCGCCTAGCCTTGGTCGTCATGGCTCGCATCATCCGAACCTCACGAGGTGAGGGCTTGCATAGAAATCTCCGCTCCTCCAGAGCCAGCCTGAGGAGGCCGCTCCTTTTGGAGGTCTTGACGTCGTCCGCCTCGCGAGGCTTGGCCCCTCGCGAGGGTCTTGTGTTGCTGGTGCTGAAGATGGGCCGTACCAGGCGGCTGATGGAGCCACGCCGCGGGCCGTAGGCAGGCAAGTCTGGGTACCCCGGTTCCGAGAACACTGACAGTAGCCCCCGGGCCCAAGGCGCGCTTGGACTTGGCTTCGAGTCGAAGCCAAAGGGCAAGTGCGGAGCGCCACAGGCCCCAACCGCCTGCGGCCTCGGTCGATGCGTGGCGCCTGATGGGACGTGGGCGTCTCCGCTTCCCCACGCAGCCTCGGCAACCGTCCTGGGCTGACAAAAAGGCTGGCGCCTGCCGCTGAACCTTCATTGCCTCTTCATCGTCTTGCTCTAAATCGCCTTTTCTCTCTGCTCGGAGCGCCTCCAGATCTGCCACACCTTTCCTCGAGCTCGCCGCTGATGGCCTCCGAGAAGGCGAAGCCCGTCGCCCCTTTTGCGCGCTCGGCCTCCTGGTTCGAGCCGGCCCTGAGCGCGTCCACCGTTGCTGAGGAGAAGCACCTTACCGCCGTGCTCCCGCTGACGGCGAGCAGCGGCAGTGAGGGAGGAGAGATGGCGCTCCGGGTTGGCTCCGCCAAGCAGGAGACCTTGGGGGAAACCTTTTACCCATTCTTTCTGCACAACATCTTCGCGGGGTTCGTCCCCCCTTCTCCAATTTCTTCTTCGCCATCCTCAACCACTACCAGATCCACGCCCTTCATCTTCATACCAACTCCATCCTCCTCCTGTCAATCTTCGCCTTCTACTGCGAGGCGTTTGTGGGGCCCCCCCCCCCCCCCCCCCCCCCCCCCCCCCCCCCCCCCCCCCCCCCCCCCCCCCCCCCCCCCCCCCCCCCCCCCCCCCCCCCCCCCCCCCCCCCCCCCCCCCCCCCCCCCCCCCCCCCCCTCGATATATTGGACGACTATGTTCGGACACCGGAATGGTTTCGGGGAGTTTCGGGCATATACCGGAGTACCGGGGGGTTACCGGAACCCCCCGGGGAGACTAATGGGCCTATTGGGCCCTAGTGGAGAAGAGGAGGGGCGGCCAAGGGCAGCCGCGCGCCCCCTTCCCCCCCCAGTCCGAATTGGACAAGGAGGGGGGCGCCCCCTTTCCTTTCCCCCTCTCTCTCCTTCCCTCTCCTCTCCTACTCCCACTTGGAAGGGGGGAGTCCTACTCCCGGTGGGAGTAGGACTCCTCATGGGGCGCGCCTAGGGTGGCCGGCCCCCTCCCCCTCCTCCACTCCTTTATATACGGGGAGGGAGGCACCCCTTGGAGACAACAACAATTGATCTCTTGATCTCTTAGCCGTGTGCGGTGCCCCCCTCCACCATATTTCACCTCGATCATATCGTAGCGGTGCTTAGGGAAGCCCTGCGTCGGTAGCATCATCATCACCGTCACCACGCCGTCGTGCTGACGGAACTCTCCCTCAAAGCTTGGCTGGATCGGAGTTCGAGGGACGTCATCGAGCTGAACGTGTGCTGAACTCGGAGGTGCCGTACGTTCGGTACTCGGATCAGTCGGATCGTGAAGACGTACGACTACATCAACCGCGTTGTGCTAACGCTTTCGCTTTCGGTCTACGAGGGTACGTGGGCCTCTACTTGACTAGCTCGTTGATAAAAAATGGTTAAGTTTCCTAGCCATAGACATGAGTTGTCATTTGATTAATGGGATCACATCATTAGGAGAATGATGTGATTGACTTGACCCATTTTGTTAGCTTAGCACTTGATCGTTTAGTATGTTGCTATTGCTTTCTTCATGACTTATACATGTTCCTATGACTGAGATTATGCAACTCCCGTTTACCGGAGGAGCACTTTGTGTGCCACCAAACGTCACAACGTAACTGGGTGATTATAAAGGTGCTCTACAGGTGTCTCCGAAGGTACTTGTTGAGTTGGCGTATTTCGAGATTAGGATTTGTTACTCCGATTGTCGAAGAGGTATCTCTGGGCCCACTCGGTAATGCACATCACTACCCCCCCCCCCCCCCCCGGTTTTTGGTGGCTACAGAGGCTTGCGGCGGTGGAACTCCCGATCTAGGTTATGTTCTGGAAGTTTGGGTATATATAAGAGGTGTTGGCATCGGGAACAAGTCAGGGGGGTCTCCGAGGCGGCCACGAGGTAGGGGGCGCGCCCAGGGGGGTAGGGCGCGCCCCCACCCTCGTGGGTGCCTCGGGACTCTTATGGACCATCTTCGATACTCCATGGGCTTCTTCTAGTCCAAAAATAATCTCCGTGAAATTTCAGGTCAATTGGACTCCGTTTGGTATTCCTTTTCTGCGATACTCAAAAACAAGGGAAAAACAGAAACTGGCACTGGGCTCTGGGTTAATAGGTTAGTCCCAAAAATCATATAAAATAGCATATAAACGCATATAAAACATCCTAGATGGATAATATAATAGCATGGAACAATCAAAAATTATAGATACGTTGGAGACGTATCAGTTGTCGGATGCGTACCGTGAATTCTTCCTTGTGCGAGGGACTTACATGAACTTGACATCATACTCACTGTATGAAGAAATATCTGATTCTCGAGGCATACCTTTGTTCTGACTGATTCTTGTTTCTCTCCCAACTGTTGCAGATCTGACTCTTGGGAAACACTGTCATATGCTGACAATTCATTGTTTAATATCTTGTACTAGTGCCGTACTGAAGAAGACTAGGCAGCTTGCGTCAGAGGCCACCGGGATATCGTGCTGAGGAAGACCGGATAGCATACCTAATAAGCTTCCCCCTTAAAGACTTGCTAGGGAAGACTCTGTACCTTATGCCAGAAGCTTTTGCAGTATCTTATTGAGAAGACTGAATATCTTGCATGGAAATCATTTATACCTTACTGATGCAGACTGGGGAAACATGGCTTGTACTCTTCGCTAATAAATTGTGGAGATGGACTGGGCTGATTTTCTGTGTGAACCAAATAATATATATATATATATTCTTGTCGTTCTGGCTGCTGATTACTTGTATGACAAGAATCGTTTGACCATCCTTCTTGCTGAATTTATTGCATATTCGGATTGACTTCTGGGCGTCGCATGCTTCAAAACTGACTCGTGGCAGAATCAATCATTGTGTACAAACCATACCTTTGACTTGAAATGCACTATTGGACTTGGATCCAATTTTGTTCTCCTGCTGGTTTAATCATTGCTGCAATAAAGGTGGATCTCTGACGGGTACTTGTTACTGAAAGTCTGAGAAGAATATTCTTGTATTCAGACCAGATGTCTGCAATACAATGCTGTCAACTGAAAACATCATTGCTTTTAACTAAGTTCCTTGGTGTATATCTGTACTTCTCACAACTTCTTATGATCCGGTGTCGGTTGATGAGAAATTTTCCATAAGGGGGTAACACCGAAGATTCAAATAAAGAAGCATGAGAAAATGATTTATTGCAACAAAGCACACAACAAACAAGCTACAAAACTACTCCACACAGGCACACACAAGTATGATACTAGAGCAGATGCACATGCACTACACGAAGGACTACAACCAAGCAATCTCCTGGCTCGAATGGCATCTCGGACTAATTCAGAAATAAGAAGACACACGGCCGTCATGTAACGGGACATGGCGAGGATAGCCGAGTCATCTTGAGGTTTGACAGACGGGAACAGGATCCGCTTAGGATTGTCGACGATGGTGGGATAGTATTGATAAGCACGTGTGACGCCCCCGATTCAATCGTACATTAATCATACACGCAAACGTGTACGATCAAGATCAGGGACTCACGGGAAGATATCAAAACACAACTCTAAAAATAAAATAAGTCATACAAGCATCATAATACAAGCCAGGGGCCTCGAGGGCTCGAATACAAGTGCTCGATCATAGACGAGTCAGCGGAAGCAACAATATTTGAGTACAGACATAAGTTAAACAAGTTGCCATAAGATGGCTAGCACAAACTGGGATACAGATCGAAAGAGGCGCAGGCCTCCTGCCTGGGATCCTCCTAAACTACTCCTGGTCGTCGTCAGCGGCCTGCACGTAGTAGTAGGCACCTCTGGTGTAGTAGGAGTCATCGTCGATGGTGGCGTATGGCTCCTGGGCTCCAGCATCTGGTTGCGACAACCAGGTATAGAAAGGGAGAAAAAGGGGGAAGCAAAGCAACCGTGAGTACTCATCCAAAGTACTCGCAAGCAAGGATCTACACTACATATGCATGGGTATCTGTGTAAAGGGGCAATGTCAGTGGACTGAACTGCAGAATGCCAGAATAAGAGGGGGATAGCTAGTCCTGTCAAAGACTACGCTTCTGGCAGCCTCCATCTTGCAGCATGTAGAAGAGAGTAGATGGTAAGTTCACCAAGTATCATCGCATAGCATAATCCTACCCGGCGATCCTCCCCTCGTCGCCCTGTGTGAGAGCGATCACCGGGTTATATCTGGCACTTGGAAGGGTGTGTTTTATTAAGTATCCGGTTCTAGTTGTCATAAGGTCAAGGTACAACTCCAGGTCATCCTGTTACCGAGGATCACGACTATTCGAATAGACAAACTTCCATGCAGGGGTGCACCACATTACCCAACACGCTCGATCCCCTTTGGCCGGACACACTTTCTGGGGTCATGCCTGGCCTCGGAAGATCAACACATCGCAGCCCCACCTAGGCACAACAGAGAGGTCAGCACGCCGGTCTAAATCCTATGCGCGTAGGGGACTGGGCCCATCGCCCATTGCACACCTGCACGTTGCGAACGCGGCCGGTGAGCAGACCTAGCAACCTCCATTACAAAGGAAGTTGCGTTTGTCCAATCCGGCGTGCGCCGCTCAGTCGCTGACGTCAAGAAGGCTTTGGCTGATACCACGATGTCGAGTGCCCATAACTGTTCCCGCGTAGTTGGTTAGTGCGTATAGGCCAGTGGCCAGACTCAGATCAAATACCAAGATCTCGTTAAGCGTGTTAATTGATGTAACCGCGGACGCCGACCAGGGCCAGGCCCACCTCTCTCCTAGGTGGTTTCAACCTGCCCTGTCGCTCCGCCACAAGGTAACAGTCGGGGGCCGTCGGGAACTCAGGCCCACCACTACCTGGATGGAGCCACCTGTCCTTTCAGCCCCCACATCGGAATCACATGCGGGTACTCTACGAGCCGACCCGACTTTAGTCATCACCTGTATAGTATGTATGTATGTATGTATATACCCGTGATCACCTCCCGAGTGATCACGGCCCGATAGTATAGCATGGCAGACGGACAAGAATGTAGGGCCACTGATGGAATACTAGCATCCTATACTAAGCATTTAGGATTGCAGGTAAGGGTAACAACTGTAGCAGCAATGACAGGCTATGCAACAGAATAGGATTAACCGAAAGCAGTAACATGCTACACTACTCTAATGCAAGCAGTAGAGAGAAGGAATAGGTGATATCTGGTGATCAAGGGGGGGGGGGCCCCCCCCCCTCGTCAACAACGTAGTCGATCGGGGCACCAGCAGCGGCGTCAGTCTCGTAGTCTACCGGAGAGAAGAGGGGGAAGAAACAATGAATACAATGCAAACAGGTGCATATCAATGCGTGACATGACAAGTAACGGTGCCAGGTGTGCCCTAACGCGGTAGGAGGTGATACCGGCAAAAGTGGGAAAACATCCGGGAAAGTATCCCCGGTGTTTCACATTTTTGGACAGATGAACCAGAGGGGGAAAGTTGCGTGTTCGCTATGCTAGGGATGTGTGGTGGACGAATGAGCTACGTATCCAGATTCGTCTCGTCGTTCTGAGCAACTTTCATGTACAAAGTATTTTCATCCGAGTTACGGATTATTTTATATTAATTTTTAAAGATTTAAATCATTTTTAGAATTAACAGAATTAATTAAATTAGAAAATGCAATTATGACGTCAGCATGATGTCAGGGTGATGTCAGCAGTCAAACAGTCAGTTGACTTAGTCAAACTGACGTGTGGGTTCTACTATCATTAATTAATTAAGTTAACTAACTAACCAAGTTAATTACTTTAATTAACAGATTAATTAGGTTAACTTAATTAATGTAGTTAATTAATTAATTAAGTTAATTATTAATTATATATTTTGTTTGTTCTTTTTCTAAAAAAACGTTCTGGGCATGGGGCCCCCTTGTCATAGGCCCTAGGGGCCATAGCGGGTGCCAGCGTTGGCGGGTGCAGGCGAGCGGGCGTGGGCGTCCGACGGGGCGGACCCGAGCGGAGGCCGTTGGGGCGCCGCGGGCGGCTCGCCGGAGCGCGGCCACGGCGAGTAGGTGAGCCGATCCCGGCCGCGGATGGCACCGGCGAAGGAAGGCGGGTCGGCGAGCGGCGGCAACCATTGCGGGAGCCGCAAGCGGGGCCAGGAGCGGAAGTGGCCCGGGCGACGGCAGAGCACTGCGGGGAGTAGCAGAGGCAACACAGGGTTGGTCGGGCGAGGGCTCGGGCAAGCGCTGCCGGGCGTCGCTGGCGGCCAGCGGCGCAGCAGCGGCGAGCGCGGCTTCAAGATGGGCGGCGACCAGAGTGGGCGTGGGTGCGGGCTCGCACGGGAGGGCGGAGGCAGTCACGGCGGTTGCAGCGAAGGCGGCTACGGCGCGGGTGTGGCCATGGCAGAGCAAGCAGTAGCGGGGAAAGCAGCAGCGGGCAGCAGGGCATCCGTGGAGGCGCGTGGGGGCGAGCGTCAGCAGAGGCGGCGGCGGGGCGCTCGTCCGCCGCGGAGAGCGCGCGCAGGCGCGTGGTGACCGGGAGGGACGAGGATAGAGGAGGAGCGCATGCTCACGGTGGCCGTAGGGAATGGGCAGTGGGGCGCAGGGAGGAGGTCGGGGATGACGCGACGCAGGGGAGGACGACGGTGATGGCGTCCAGCGGGGAGGAGGGCGGCGACGCAGCTCCAGGCGGCGGGGATCGGCGACGGGGTCGGGGCGGATCGAGCCCCCGATCCAGATCGAGAAAAGGGGAAACGAGGGGAGAGTGGGAGGAGAGGGGTAGCGGCTAGGGTTTCGGGGGAGGGTCATAGGGGAGTGGGGGCCGGCCTGGGCCGGTTGGTACGGCGGCTAGCTGGGCCATTTGGCCTAGTTGGACCAGGGGAGCCCTTTTGTCTTCTTTTGTTTTGCTATTTTGTTTTCTTTACTTTTTATTTATTTATCCTTTCCTGTTTTCTTTTATTTCTTTAATGGTTACAGTTTTATAAAATACACAAATGGTTTCTAAATTAGTATTACTATATTTATTACTGCCACATTAATTTGGGTAACTAAATAAAATAGTTTAACATTTTATAAATAATAAAAGGCATGTATTAAATTGGTTATGCTGCTGTTTCATTCACATTTGAGTATTTAAACATTTTATAAAAGGGTGGTTTCTCCACCATAATTTCCTATGAATTATTTGGTTCACTCTGAACATTTTAGTTTTAATATTTGAAAAGTTTTATTGTTTGCTTGATTTTGAATTTGAATTTGAATCGGTTTCTAACTAACGCGAGATTAGCAACAGTAATCGAGGTGACGTGGCATCATTAGCAGGGGGTTGTTGTAGCTTAATTATCCGGGCATCAAAGCACGGTTCTCTTGCACCATGCTCTCTTGATGACGAAGACCGGTGATTCTTGCCATTGCGGCAAGCTGAACGGCATGCTCGGGAGTAGCGTCGTAACCACCGTGGAAACTATAGGTGCGCTTACCAACAGGAATCGAGGCTGACACATAGACATGAGCAACATATTCCAGAATTCTTCCTCCGGCAAAAAACTGGAATACTTGATAATGGGGTGGATCTCCATGGGGATAAATGCTACGCCACATGTCGCCAAGGAGGGTCGCAAAGCTGAGAGGTGCAGGAGTGGGACTGAACGCAATAGGAACAGCATCGAGAGCTCTGGGGAGGGCACTGAACTCATGGAAGCCGACCGCCATCTACGCCCGAAACAAGGGTTAGGTGTAACCGAATAAGACTATATGCAGCAAACAAATGCAACAACCAAATGCAGCAAGCAAGGGCAACAACCAAACCCTATACTACCGTTTTCTAACGTTCCAGCGGACTAGGACGCTCTACAGCCAGACCTTCTCTGATACCAAGCCCTGTGGCACCCCGGCTCAGAGAAACCGGAACGCCCCGTATTCCAGCCCAGAGATCGAGGTGAAGTCTTCTAGAATACGGCACTGCTTAGCATAGAACAAACCAACTCTCTATTACAAAACGAATACGAATACAAGGTCTCCGATATTATAATGAATAACACCGGCACGACGACGCTACGCCAACCACAGTTGCTCTATGCAGGTAGCATAACAACTCAAGGCAGCGAAACCTCTATTGGCAGTGGAACAATGAACGACGATGATGGACTCCAATCCGCAGGGACTCTGGCTGGAACATTTATCCTAGCTCGCGAACACAGGAACCACACCAAACAAGCAAGCAATCTAGGCATGACCTGCAAACTGGCATGACACGCCAGGTCAGTACATTGAATGTACTTGCAAGCTCACAATTAACCAAAAGCAGTCAAGACAAACAACAGCATGGCATTAGCAGGTTAAAGCAATCATGAACATGATACATGGCATGCACAAACTGAACATGATACGACTAGAACAACATTAGCATAACATGAGCATATGAACATGATGATACTACATGCAACAGGTTAACATTATCATGCACCAACTTACTCTTGTTCAGTGGTTACCTTGTAACCATCTCATACATCCCGTCATGATCCTCTCACGATCACATAAAAATCAACCAACTTCGGTATCCATGATACCTCCGTGATCATCTCGCGATCACATAAAAATCAACCAACTTCGGTATCCATGATACTTCCGTGATCCTCTCTCGATCACAACCAACCGCTTTCTCATCATCGAACCGGGGTTATTATTAATCAAGTTATTATTATAGTTGGCTCATAGTGTGACCGACTATGAACTGGGCCCATATCCGCGGGTGCGGCTATCGATAGATTTAAACACACACTCTGCAGAGGTTAGTACACTATACCCACACCACAGAATCCATGGCTCGCACTCCCATTAGGGTGTACCAACGGCATTCTGACAAAACTGATCTATTGCCATCACACTCTCCCAGCCACTCTAACAAACTCCACTTTGGGCTAAGTCATGGGTGGCCCCGATGTCAACTCGTGACATCCGCCACCTACGTGGACGGCCACCGTCGTGGCAAAATAAAACGGTCCCAAACGGGGACAAGGTACCTTACAACAACAACAACAACAGGACACAAGGTTTATGTCCGCCTACCTGATCAGGGTAGCGCGCACCCATAACCTTCCCTTGTTGGAGGCACCAGCGAGAGGCATGACAATAGACCCAGTTAGGACCCCCCATAAGGCAAGTGTGGCTGCACTGATCAACTCGATTTGGTGGCACTATGACTCAGCCAACAGTTGTTCAAGTTTGATTATTATCCGGTTAAACTTGAATGCAATGAGCTAAGCCATAATAAAATAACATGATGCAACTATAATGCATGAGCATGATACCAACATAAGCATGGAGGCGCAACATAATCATCGAGCATAACACAATGAAGCATTAAACCAAATGAGCATGGCATACCGACGAGCATAAGCATAACATTACACCTGAGCATAGGATGCCGACTAGCATCATAAATAAATACCATGCAAGAACATAGCAAGAACACTACCAAGCAAGCATATAACCAACTAGATGCAAAGGAACATGCATCACAACGGTACTAGATAACAGATGACAAGCATGCATCAGGATGAACAACACTGCTACCAGCATGTACTACTACCACCAAGCATAACATGTGAACATGATACTAGCAAGTAGTACAAGATAACAAGATGCATCTGAACATAGCTTGAAGGTGAACATGAAACCACGAGCATAACCGAAACAACGACAGTAGTAGCAAACAAGCAGGCAGATAACGGGCAAACTTTTATTAAATATTTAAGTAGAAACCATGGCTACTGCATGGCTATCATGCAAGTGGCTATTGTGGCTTGCCTGGGGGTGATGGAGACTCCAGGAAGAAGTGCGGTGAAGCCATGGAACAAAACGCCGGACGGTTCTCTCTCGGAGGGGGCTGATTAGAAGCAACGGCAAAATGGTCATTTTCACTGTGGGACCACGTAGTGAAAATGTAACCAATAGAAAGGTCTCGACGAGACAAAGAAGTGAGCATTGGTTTCACCTCGATCAGAGTTACGGTTGCGGAGATATAAGGTGATGAAGTTCAGGGACCTATCGGTGAAATTTTTTCAGCAAACAGGCCCCTGGGGAAAAACTGAAAGCACCTTCGGGAAGATTATGCTTTCTGAAATTTTGGGCAGCAGTAGACATGAGCACCCTTTCAGGAAGGGAAAACGTATTCTCGGTAAACGAAAGGCCGAAATTCGCTTTCAGATCCGGAAGACATACTCTCGGAAAACCGTCTCCACTTGCCACATCAGTAGGCCCAGGTCAACGCCCCCCCCCCCCCCCCCCCCCCCCCCCCCCCCCCCCCCCCCCCCCCCCCCCCCCCCCCCCCCCCCCCCCCCCCCCCCCCCCCCCCCCCCCCCCCCCCCCCCCCCCCCCCCCCCCCCCCCCCCCCCCCCCCCCCCCCCCCCCCCCCCCCCCCCCCCCCCCCCCCCCCCCCCCCCCCCCCCCCCCCCCCCCCCCCCCCCCCCCCCCCCCCCCCCCCCCCCCCCCCCCCCCCCCCCCCCCCCCCCCCCCCCCCCCCCCCCCCCCCCCCCCCCCCCCCCCCCCCCCCCCCCCCCCCCCCCCCCCCCCCCCCCCCCCCCCCCCCCCCCCCCCCCCCCCCCCCCCCCCCCCCCCCCCCCCCCCCCCCCCCCCCCCCCCCCCCCCCCCCCCCCCCCCCCCCCCCCCCCCCCCCCCCCCCCCCCCCCCCCCCCCCCCCCCCCCCCCCCCCCCCCCCCCCCCCCCCCCCCCCCCCCCCCCCCCCCCCCCCCCCCCCCCCCCCCCCCCCCCCCCCCCCCCCCCCCCCCCCCCCCCCCCCCCCCCCCCCCCCCCCCCCCCCCCCCCCCCCCCCCCCCCCCCCCCCCCCCCCCCCCCCCCCCCCCCCCCCCCCCCCCCCCCCCCCCCCCCCCCCCCCCCCCCCCCCCCCCCCCCCCCCCCCCCCCCCCCCCCCCCCCCCCCCCCCCCCCCCCCCCCCCCCCCCCCCCCCCCCCCCCCCCCCCCCCCCCCCCCCCCCCCCCCCCCCCCCCCCCCCCCCCCCCCCCCCCCCCCCCCCCCCCCCCCCCCCCCCCCCCCCCCCCCCCCCCCCCCCCCCCCCCCCCCCCCCCCCCCCCCCCCCCCCCCCCCCCCCCCCCCCCCCCCCCCCCCCCCCCCCCCCCCCCCCCCCCCCCCCCCCCCCCCCCCCCCCCCCCCCCCCCCCCCCCCCCCCCCCCCCCCCCCCCCCCCCCCCCCCCCCCCCCCCCCCCCCCCCCCCCCCCCCCCCCCCCCCCCCCCCCCCCCCCCCCCCCCCCCCCCCCCCCCCCCCCCCCCCCCCCCCCCCCCCCCCCCCCCCCCCCCCCCCCCCCCCCCCCCCCCCCCCCCCCCCCCCCCCCCCCCCCCCCCCCCCCCCCCCCCCCCCCCCCCCCCCCCCCCCCCCCCCCCCCCCCCCCCCCCCCCCCCCCCCCCCCCCCCCCCCCCCCCCCCCCCCCCCCCCCCCCCCCCCCCCCCCCCCCCCCCCCCCCCCCCCCCCCCCCCCCCCCCCCCCCCCCCCCCCCCCCCCCCCCCCCCCCCCCCCCCCCCCCCCCCCCCCCCCCCCCCCCCAAAAGAGCTACGGCTGATACCACGACGCCGGTTGCCCATATCTTGTCCCACGTGGCGGTTAGTGCGTATAAGATCAATGACCCAACTCAGATCAAATACCAAGATCTCGTTAAGCGTATTATTATGAAGTAACCACGGACGCCGACCAGGGCCAGGCCCACCTCTCTCCTAGGTGGTCTCAACCTGCCCTGTCGCTCCGCCACAAGTAACACGGTCTAAATCCTATGCGCGCAGGGGTCTGGGCGCAATGCCCATTGCACACCTGCACGTTGCGTACGCGGCCGGAAGCAGACCTAGCCCCCTTAATACAAGCGCGGGCTTACGGTCCAATGCGGCGCGCGCCGCTCAGTCGCTGACGTCAAAAAGAGCTACGGCTGATACCACGACGCCGGTTGCCCATATCTTGTCCCACGTGGCGGTTAGTGCGTATAAGATCAATGACCCAACTCAGATCAAATACCAAGATCTCGTTAAGCGTATTATTATGAAGTAACCACGGACGCCGACCAGGGCCAGGCCCACCTCTCTCCTAGGTGGTCTCAACCTGCCCTGTCGCTCCGCCACAAGTAACAGTCGGGGGCCGTCGGGAACCCAGGCCCACCTCTACCGGGATGGAGCCA
>JAAAWM010009244.1:0-21074 GCA_036873465.1 Thinopyrum obtusiflorum | reverse complement strand
TGTGTGCACGTTTTCAAGCCGCACCAAAGGAAAGTCACTTTGTGGCGGTCAAACGAATCTTTCGATATTTGGCTCATACCCCAAACTTTGGCTTATGGTACCCAAGAGGAGCAAACTTCAAGCTTGAAGGTTTCACGGATTCCGATTGGGCGGGAGACAAAGTGGATAGGAAGTCCACTTCCGGAGGGTGTCAATTTCTTGGCTGCTCTTTGGTAAGTTGGTCTTCCAAGAAACAAAGTTGTGTGTCTCTCTCGTCCACCGAAGCGGAGTATGTGGCGGCCGGTAGTTGTTGTGCTCAACTCCTATGGATGAGGCAAACTTTAAAGGAGTACGGTGTCACTTGTGACAAAGTGCCTCTTTGGTGTGATAATGAAAGTGCCATCAAGATTTCCCTCAACCCGGTGCAACACTTCAAGACGAAGCACATTGAGATTCGGTATCACTTCATTCGGGATCACATTCGGCGAGGGGAGATCGAGCTCAAGTATGTCAACACTCATGATAACCTTGCAGATATTTTCACGAAGCCATTGGATGAAGCAAGATTTCGCGAGTTAAGGCATGAGCTAAATATCATTGATTTGAGCAATGTGACTTGAACCCGTGCACCCCCCACCACACTCAACTTGTTGTCTAGTTTAGATGTAGGCATGGACATAGGGGGAGTGTTGTTCTCTCAATGAACTCTCCCTCCCCCCATTATGCATAAATAGATCACCTCTTTCACATTAGCCATTTTTGATGGTACTTGTGCTTCAAAGACGAGTTTTGGTCATGGGCCCAAGGATAATTCTTCGCGCCCCCCCCCCCCCCCCCCCCCCCCCCCCCCCCCCCCCCCCCCCCCCCCCCCCCCCCCCCCCCCCCCCCCCCCCCCCCCCCCCCCCCCCCCCCCCCCCCCCCCCCCCCCCCCCCCCCCCCCCCCCCCCCCCCCCCCCCCCCCCCCCCCCCCCCCCCCCCCCCCCCCCCCCCCCCCCCCCCCCCCCCCCCCCCCCCCCCCCCCCCCCCCCCCCCCCCCCCCCCCCCCCCCCCCCCCCCCCCCCCCCCCCCCCCCCCCCCCCCCCCCCCCCCCCCCCCCCCCCCCCCCCCCCCCCCCCCCCCCCCCCCCCCCCCCCCCCCCCCCCCCCCCCCCCCCCCCCCCCCCCCCCCCCCCCCCCCCCCCCCCCCCCCCCCCCCCCCCCCCCCCCCCCCCCCCCCCCCCCCCCCCCCCCCCCCCCCCCCCCCCCCCCCCCCCCCCCCCCCCCCCCCCCCCCCCCCCCCCCCCCCCCCCCCCCCCCCCCCCCCCCCCCCCCCCCCCCCCCCCCCCCCCCCCCCCCCCCCCCCCCCCCCCCCCCCCCCCCCCCCCCCCCCCCCCCCCCCCCCCCCCCCCCCCCCCCCCCCCCCCCCCCCCCCCCCCCCCCCCCCCCCCCCCCCCCCCCCCCCCCCCCCCCCCCCCCCCCCCCCCCCCCCCCCCCCCCCCCCCCCCCCCCCCCCCCCCCCCCCCCCCCCCCCCCCCCCCCCCCCCCCCCCCCCCCCCCCCCCCCCCCCCCCCCCCCCCCCCCCCCCCCCCCCCCCCCCCCCCCCCCCCCCCCCCCCCCCCCCCCCCCCCCCCCCCCCCCCCCCCCCCCCCCCCCCCCCCCCCCCCCCCCCCCCCCCCCCCCCCCCCCCCCCCCCCCCCCCCCCCCCCCCCCCCCCCCCCCCCCCCCCCCCCCCCCCCCCCCCCCCCCCCCCCCCCCCCCCCCCCCCCCCCCCCCCCCCCCCCCCCCCCCCCCCCCCCCCCCCCCCCCCCCCCCCCCCCCCCCCCCCCCCCCCCCCCCCCCCCCCCCCCCCCCCCCCCCCCCCCCCCCCCCCCCCCCCCCCCCCCCCCCCCCCCCCCCCCCCCCCCCCCCCCCCCCCCCCCCCCCCCCCCCCCCCCCCCCCCCCCCCCCCCCCCCCCCCCCCCCCCCCCCCCCCCCCCCCCCCCCCCCCCCCCCCCCCCCCCCCCCCCCCCCCCCCCCCCCCCCCCCCCCCCCCCCCCCCCCCCCCCCCCCCCCCCCCCCCCCCCCCCCCCCCCCCCCCCCCCCCCCCCCCCCCCCCCCCCCCCCCCCCCCCCCCCCCCCCCCCCCCCCCCCCCCCCCCCCCCCCCCCCCCCCCCCCCCCCCCCCCCCCCCCCCCCCCCCCCCCCCCCCCCCCCCCCCCCCCCCCCCCCCCCCCCCCCCCCCCCCCCCCCCCCCCCCCCCCCCCCCCCCCCCCCCCCCCCCCCCCCCCCCCCCCCCCCCCCCCCCCCCCCCCCCCCCCCCCCCCCCCCCCCCCCCCCCCCCCCCCCCCCCCCCCCCCCCCCCCCCCCCCCCCCCCCCCCCCCCCTGTGAGCTGTTTTGGAACAAGCAACAGACCAACATCTATCTGGATGTCATCAAGAACAAGCAGAATACCTATGTGGAGGTGAAGTGGATTGATATGCATCACATGAGGAAGGCCAAGTTCCGTGACTACTTTGGAGAGGCTCTGGACTTGGTGGAGCAGTTTGGCATTGAGCATGTGTTAACCTTCCACCTCGACTATGACCCTGAGCTTATCTATCAGTTCTTTGCCTTAGTCTACTTTCACTCCGATGAGGAACGGAGGATGACCTGGATGACCAATGGCCGTAAGCTGTCTGCTACCTGGAAGGAGTTCATGGATCTTCTCCAGGTT
Organism: Thinopyrum obtusiflorum; assembly: GCA_036873465.1. Lineage (NCBI taxonomy): Eukaryota > Viridiplantae > Streptophyta > Magnoliopsida > Poales > Poaceae > Thinopyrum > Thinopyrum obtusiflorum. The sequence continues at coordinate 18,425 of JAAAWM010009244.1, read as the reverse complement.
CCTGATGATGGGCTCAACTCTCCAGTGGGTGTTCGCCCCCATGCCAATGCTGAGTCTGCCAGCAAGGACAGGCTTGCCCCATTCATCGTTGAGAAGGCGCTCGCCAATGGCAAGACAACTTTGGTGCTCAACCCTTTCCTGGATATCATGTATCGCATCTTCCGCAACTCCCTGTTCCCTCGCATCGGTGACAAAGACAAGGTTCATGCCTATATGGTGGACATGATGCTCATCTGCGAGGAGGCTCGTTCGTCTCAGTCTCAGCCACTTGATGTCTCACACATCATGTGGTGTGAGCTCCAGTTTGCAGTGTTCAATCGCAAGGTGCCTATCTATGGGCCCTATCTGTTTCTGCTGATTTCGAAGACTTGGGAGAAGATGTTCCCTGATGAGGAGTTTCTTGCTCCAGACTGGGTTCGCCATGAGCCCATCTGCCTGCGTATCAAATCCAACTGGGCCAACACCACTACTCGTGCCGAGGCGACTGCTGCTAGGGCTGCTGTTGATGAGGAGGATGCTAGCGCCGAGGATGTTGCTGAGGGCCGTGCTGCTAGGCCTTCCCAGAGTGCCTCTATGCCATCATGGGCCAAGAAGCTGAAGGACAAGATGAAGACTCTTTTCTGCATGCAAGCCAAGGGGCAGTACAGGACTCACGTGGCGTCCAAGGAGAGTCGTCGCCGGGACAACAAGATCTTGCAGCTCTATGGTGAGGCAGTGTCTGGCGGGTCTGAGGAGCACATCACTCCAGAAGCCGAGTGGATGGAGAAGCAGGGCTACAGGTGGACTGAGTCTGAGGAGGATGTCGAGGAGACCATCCCTGCTGCCGAGGAGACCGACGGAGAGGCTTGGGACGAGTTCTCTGCTTGAGCCACCTCTTGTGTGTAGGTGTCCTCTCTGCCTTTTTGGCGTCTCGATGCCAAAGGGCCCCCCCCCCCCCCCCCCCCCCCCCCCCCCCACCGCGTTTGGCGCGGTACTAATATTTTAGTACCGCAGACAGTGGCAGTTCTACCGTGGCTCTCATCTATCGCATGCCAACTTTCTCGTATGCCTTCTATGTGTTTCTTGTGCTTTTTCGTGGCCTTTGCAATGATCTTTTCGCCCCCCCCCCCCCCCCCCCCCCCCCCCCCCCCCCCCCCCCCCCCCCCCCCCCCCCCCCCCCCCCCCCCCCCCCCCCCCCCCCCCCCCCCCCCCCCCCCCCCCCACCAGAGGGCTCGTCTGCCTCCAAGCGCAATGTCAAGCACTCAGCTAGCAAGCACAAGGAGCCCGCTAAGGGCATGGATGAGATAGCCCAAGCTGATTATGTCCGTCTCAGGCAGCTTCACCCTTATGTGCACCCGCGTTCCACTGTCAGAGGCTGTGAGCTGTTCTGGAACAAGCAACAGACCAACATCTATCTGGATGTCATCAAGAACAAGCAGAATACCTATGTGGAGGTGAAGTGGATTGATATGCATCACATGAGGAAGGACAAGTTTCGTGACTACTTTGGAGAGGCTCTGGACTTCCCCCCCCCCCCCCCCCCCCCCCCCCCCCCCCCCCCCCCCCCCCCCCCCCCCCCCCCCCCCCCCCCCCCCCCCCCCCCCCCCCCCCCCCCCCCCCCCCCCCCCCCCCCCCCCCCCCCCCCCCCCCCCCCCCCCCCCCCCCCCCCCCCCCCCCCCCCCCCCCCCCCCCCCCCCCCCCCCCCCCCCCCCCCCCCCCCCCCCCCCCCCCCCCCCCCCCCCCCCCCCCCCCCCCCCCCCCCCCCCCCCCCCCCCCCCCCCCCCCCCCCCCCCCCCCCCCCCCCCCCCCCCCCCCCCCCCCCCCCCCCCCCCCCCCCCCCCCCCCCCCCCCCCCCCCCCCCCCCCCCCCCCCCCCCCCCCCCCCCCCCCCCCCCCCCCCCCCCCCCCCCCCCCCCCCCCCCCCCCCCCCCCCCCCCCCCCCCCCCCCCCCCCCCCCCCCCCCCCCCCCCCCCCCCCCCCCCCCCCCCCCCCCCCCCCCCCCCCCCCCCCCCCCCCCCCCCCCCCCCCCCCCCCCCCCCCCCCCCCCCCCCCCCCCCCCCCCCCCCCCCCCCCCCCCCCCCCCCCCCCCCCCCCCCCCCCCCCCCCCCCCCCCCCCCCCCCCCCCCCCCCCCCCCCCCCCCCCCCCCCCCCCCCCCCCCCCCCCCCCCCCCCCCCCCCCCCCCCCCCCCCCCCCCCCCCCCCCCCCCCCCCCCCCCCCCCCCCCCCCCCCCCCCCCCCCCCCCCCCCCCCCCCCCCCCCCCCCCCCCCCCCCCCCCCCCCCCCCCCCCCCCCCCCCCCCCCCCCCCCCCCCCCCCCCCCCCCCCCCCCCCCCCCCCCCCCCCCCCCCCCCCCCCCCCCCCCCCCCCCCCCCCCCCCCCCCCCCCCCCCCCCCCCCCCCCCCCCCCCCCCCCCCCCCCCCCCCCCCCCCCCCCCCCCCCCCCCCCCCCCCCCCCCCCCCCCCCCCCCCCCCCCCCCCCCCCCCCCCCCCCCCCCCCCCCCCCCCCCCCCCCCCCCCCCCCCCCCCCCCCCCCCCCCCCCCCCCCCCCCCCCCCCCCCCCCCCCCCCCCCCCCCCCCCCCCCCCCCCCCCCCCCCCCCCCCCCCCCCCCCCCCCCCCCCCCCCCCCCCCCCCCCCCCCCCCCCCCCCCCCCCCCCCCCCCCCCCCCCCCCCCCCCCCCCCCCCCCCCCCCCCCCCCCCCCCCCCCCCCCCCCCCCCCCCCCCCCCCCCCCCCCCCCCCCCCCCCCCCCCCCCCCCCCCCCCCCCCCCCCCCCCCCCCCCCCCCCCCCCCCCCCCCCCCCCCCCCCCCCCCCCCCCCCCCCCCCCCCCCCCCCCCCCCCCCCCCCCCCCCCCCCCCCCCCCCCCCCCCCCCCCCCCCCCCCCCCCCCCCCCCCCCCCCCCCCCCCCCCCCCCCCCCCCCCCCCCCCCCCCCCCCCCCCCCCCCCCCCCCCCCCCCCCCCCCCCCCCCCCCCCCCCCCCCCCCCCCCCCCCCCCCCCCCCCCCCCCCCCCCCCCCCCCCCCCCCCCCCCCCCCCCCCCCCCCCCCCCCCCCCCCCCCCCCCCCCCCCCCCCCCCCCCCCCCCCCCCCCCCCCCCCCCCCCCCCCCCCCCCCCCCCCCCCCCCCCCCCCCCCCCCCCCCCCCCCCCCCCCCCCCCCCCCCCCCCCCCCCCCCCCCCCCCCCCCCCCCCCCCCCCCCCCCCCCCCCCCCCCCCCCCCCCCCCCCCCCCCCCCCCCCCCCCCCCCCCCCCCCCCCCCCCCCCCCCCCCCCCCCCCCCCCCCCCCCCCCCCCCCCCCCCCCCCCCCCCCCCCCCCCCCCCCCCCCCCCCCCCCCCCCCCCCCCCCCCCCCCCCCCCCCCCCCCCCCCCCCCCCCCCCCCCCCCCCCCCCCCCCCCCCCCCCCCCCCCCCCCCCCCCCCCCCCCCCCCCCCCCCCCCCCCCCCCCCCCCCCCCCCCCCCCCCCCCCCCCCCCCCCCCCCCCCCCCCCCCCCCCCCCCCCCCCCCCCCCCCCCCCCCCCCCCCCCCCCCCCCCCCCCCCCCCCCCCCCCCCCCCCCCCCCCCCCCCCCCCCCCCCCCCCCCCCCCCCCCCCCCCCCCCCCCCCCCCCCCCCCCCCCCCCCCCCCCCCCCCCCCCCCCCCCCCCCCCCCCCCCCCCCCCCCCCCCCCCCCCCCCCCCCCCCCCCCCCCCCCCCCCCCCCCCCCCCCCCCCCCCCCCCCCCCCCCCCCCCCCCCCCCCCCCCCCCCCCCCCCCCCCCCCCCCCCCCCCCCCCCCCCCCCCCCCCCCCCCCCCCCCCCCCCCCCCCCCCCCCCCCCCCCCCCCCCCCCCCCCCCCCCCCCCCCCCCCCCCCCCCCCCCCCCCCCCCCCCCCCCCCCCCCCCCCCCCCCCCCCCCCCCCCCCCCCCCCCCCCCCCCCCCCCCCCCCCCCCCCCCCCCCCCCCCCCCCCCCCCCCCCCCCCCCCCCCCCCCCCCCCCCCCCCCCCCCCCCCCCCCCCCCCCCCCCCCCCCCCCCCCCCCCCCCCCCCCCCCCCCCCCCCCCCCCCCCCCCCCCCCCCCCCCCCCCCCCCCCCCCCCCCCCCCCCCCCCCCCCCCCCCCCCCCCCCCCCCCCCCCCCCCCCCCCCCCCCCCCCCCCCCCCCCCCCCCCCCCCCCCCCCCCCCCCCCCCCCCCCCCCCCCCCCCCCCCCCCCCCCCCCCCCCCCCCCCCCCCCCCCCCCCCCCCCCCCCCCCCCCCCCCCCCCCCCCCCCCCCCCCCCCCCCCCCCCCCCCCCCCCCCCCCCCCCCCCCCCCCCCCCCCCCCCCCCCCCCCCCCCCCCCCCCCCCCCCCCCCCCCCCCCCCCCCCCATGTCCTCATCCGCTTCCTCCTCCTCAATCTCATCCTCATCCACATCCATCTGAGCAGCCACTGCCTCAGCACGGGTAGTGGTGTTAGCCCACTGGCTCTTGATGCGGAGCTTGATGGGCTCATGACGAATCCAGTCGAGGGCAACAAACTCATCATTGGGATAGAGCTTATCCCAAGTCCTCGAGATCAAGAGAAACAGGTAAGGTCCATAGATGGGTACCTTATGGTTGAACACCGCAAACTGTAGGTCACACCACATGATATGTGAAACATCAAGTGGTTGCGTCTGAGCACGATGCGCCTCCTCACAAATGAGCATCATATCCACGAGATAGGCATGCACCTTATCGTTGTCACCAATGCGCGGAAAGAGGGAGTTGCGGAAGATCCGATGCATGATGTCAAGGAATGAGTTCAGCACCCACGCCTTCTTGCCACTGGGAAGCGTCTTCTCAACATAGTAGGGCTGAAGCTTGTTCTTGCTGGCTGACTCGGGGTTGGCATGAGGGCGAACACCAACGGGCTTGTTGAGCCCCTCATCACGTACCTGTAGCAAATCCATGAAGTCCTTCCACTTAGCAGTCATTTGTTGTCCATTGGTCATCCATGTCATGGTCCGTTCCTCATCAGTATGGAAGTGGACCAAAGCAAAGAACTGGGCCACAATCTTAGGGTCAAAGTCGAGGTGGAAAGTGAGCAAGTGCTCAATGCCAAATTGCTCCACCAGGTCCAAAGCCTCACCAAAATATGCCCGGTGTTGATCCTTCCTCATATGAACCATGTCAATCCAGTGCACGTCCACGTAGATGTTCTGCTTGGCCTTGATCACATCCAGAAAGATAAGATTCTGCTGCTTGGTCCAGAACAAATCATTCCTTCTGAAATTTGCGCGGGGATTCACATAGGGGTTGATCTTCCTGCGAGTGACAAACTTAGCTAGTGGTATCTCATCCATGCCCATTGATGGCTCCCTGGTCTTGGTGGCGGTGGTCTTGGTTCTGCATTGGGGAGCATTGGAGCCCTCTGGAGCCTCCTCTTGGTTGCGCAGGCGCTTCGAGCCTGTGTCACGGCTGGGATTCGAACGACGGACATTGGAACCGGAGCCACCACCTATGACACACAACACAAGAACACGCAAGAGAAGCGAGAAGGATCAATGCAAAGACCATAGCAAAAACAAATGAAACAAGTAGAAATAACATTGGGTAGTGGCCAGGAGGTAGGTTTGAAGTCAACGGTAGTACCGCACCATGATGCGGAACTAAAATTTTACTGTTGGTCTAGCCGCGGTAGTACCGCACCGGGATGGCACGGTAGTACCGCACCTAGAGCGGAAGTAAAATTTTACTTCTGCGCCGCGTGCGGTAGTACCGCTCCGGAGGAGCGGTAGTACCATACAAGGCGAATGCGGCCAGAGCGGTAGTACCGTACGGGAGGTGCGGTAGTACCGCTCGGGTCAGATCCGAAACGAATCAGATCTAGGTACAGCCGCAACAATGGAGCGGTACTACGGTTGATCAAAACTACCGAGTAGCAACATACCAAATAGCATCTCTACTGCATTACTACTCTCCTACAACCTACTCTTGCAAAGATTTGGCCTAAAATCTCAAGAACAACATGCATCTCCCCAAAACCTAGAGACAAAACAACGAGGAAAATAGAGGGGCAAAAAGAGAGGGATTTGGGGAGAAACCTTGTTCCATGGCAAGAGGGCGAGGTGGGGAACGATCCCACCGGACGGAATGCGAGGAGAGTGGCCGGAGACGGAGATCCGGCGAGGTCCTCCGACGCCGTTCTTGGGCAGGAGAGAGAGAGAGAGAGAGAGAGACGACGTGGGGAAAAGGAGTTGAATGGGTATGGGGGAGTTGGAACTCCCCCTGCCCGCTCTTGACCCCCACCTGCTCACGACGGCACAGTAGTACCGCGGGTCATCGCGGTAGTACCGCCCGGGCGGAAGTACCGCACACAGGGCGGTAGTACTGCTCCTCCAGCGGCAGTAAAAATTTACTGCCGTGGTGGTTGCGGTAGTACCGTGCACAGCTCCTGCGGTAGTACCATGGCAAGCCACGGTAGTACCGTAGACCCAAGAAAATGCAAGTTTCGCAAACAAGAGAGAAAAAAGGCCTTTGCAATGCAACCTTCAAGCAAACGGACACACCAAAGAGCTAACACACAATGCAACTCAAACACAAGCTCAGCTCGAAGAAAGAAAGGCAAAAGACAACAAGGACCAAACACGAGACACAACCTCTCCCTAGAGAGGGCAGTGGCCAGAGCCACCTATGTTTGAGTTAATTGGTATGGCACCACGAAGAATTATCCTTGGTCCCATGACCAACACTCGTCTTTGAAGCACAAGTGCCATCAAAAATGGCTAATGTGAAAGAGTTGATCAATTTATGCATAATGGGGGAGGGAGAGTTCATTGAGAGAACAACACTCCCCCTATGTCCATGCCTACACCTAAACAAGATATCAAGCTGAGTATGGTGGGGTGTGCAAGGGTTCAAGCCACATTGCTCGAATCAATGATATTTAGCTCATGCCTTAACTTGCGAAATCTTGCTTCATCCAAAGGCTTCGTGAAGATATCTGCAAGGTTATCATGAGTGTTGACATAGTTGAGCTCGATCTCCCCTCGCCTAATATGATCCCGGATGAAGTGATACCGAATCTCAATATGCTTCGTCTTGAAGTGTTGCACCGGGTTGAGAGAAATCTTGATGGCACTTTCATTATCACACCAAAGAGGCACTTTGTCACAAATGACACTGTAATCCTTTAAAGTTTGCCTAATCCATAGAAGTTGTGCACAACAACTACCGGCGGCCACATACTCCGCTTCGGCGGACAAGAGAGACACACAACTTTGCTTCTTAGAAGACCAACTCACCAAAGAGCAACCAAGGAATTGGCACCCTCCGGAAGTTGACTTCCTATCCACTTTGTCTCCTGCCCAATCGGAGTCTGAATAGCCTACAAGGTTGAAGTTTGCTCCTCTTGGGTACCATAAGCCAAAGTTTGGGGTATGAGCCAAATATCAAAAGATTTGCTTGACCGCCACAAAGTGGCTTTCCTTAGGTGCGGCTTGAAACCATGCACAAATTCCCACACTCAACATGATATCCGGTCTAGATGCACAAAGGTAAAGCAAGGAGCCAATCATGGAGTGATATACCTTTTGATCCACCGCTTTACCATTGGGATCTATGTCAAGTTGGCATTTGATGGGCATTGGAGTGGAAGTCGGCTTGACACCACTTAGCTTGAATCTCTTGAGCATGTGTTGAGTGTATTTGGCTTGGTTGATGAAGGTTCCTTCTCTTCGTTGCTTGACTTCGAACCCGAGAAAGAACTTCAACTCTCCCATCATGGACATCTTAAACTTTGAGGTCATGAGAGTGGCAAATTCCTCATTGAAAGCTTGGTTAGGAGAACCAAAGATAATATCATCAACATATAGTTGGCACACAAACAACTCCCCTTTGACCTTCTTAGTAAAAAGAGTGGGGTCGATTTTCCCAATTTCAAACCCACGATCTTGCAACAACTCGGTAAGGTGGTCATACCACGCACGTGGGGCTTGTTTAAGGCCATAGAGTGCCTTATCGAGTTGGTACACATGATCGGGGAAATAGGAATCCTCGAACCAGGGGGGTTGTTTGACATACACCAACTCATTAATAGGACCATTAAGAAAAGCACTCTTCACATCCATTTGTTGCAACTTGAAGTTATGATGAGAAGCATAAGCAATCAACAAACGAATAGATTCAAGACGAGCAACGGGAGCAAAGGTTTCACCGTAGTCGATACCCTCGACTTGGGAGTAGCCTTGTGCTACCAAGCGAGCCTTGTTGCGGACAATAATTCCATGAGCATCTTGCTTGTTCTTGAATATCCACTTGGTTCCAATGACATTATGGTTCCCCGTTGGCCTTGGCACCAATCTCCACACCTTGTTTTGCTCGAAGTTGTTGAGTTCTTCATGCATGGCATTAAGCCAATCCGGATCTTCGAGTGCCTCATAGACCTTTTGGGGTTCAACACAAGAGACAAACGCGTGATGTTCACAATAGTTTGCCAATTGTCTATGAGTGCTTACCCCCTTTCGTATGCTTCCAAGCACATTCGTCATGAGATGACCCTTGGTAGAGAGCTTGGAAGCAATCTTGGCGGCACGACGCTCCAATTCCTCCTCAGGAGTGAGTTGAGGAGCGGAAACTTGATCATCTTGAGTGTCGTCTTGAGCTTGTTCTTGATCTTGAACATGCTCGGAGGAGAGAACTTGACCTTGGGCATCACTTGGTGGTTCACCACCATCTTGAGGTTGATCTTGCCCTTGATCTTGTTCATGAGGTTGAGGGCCTTCACTTTGTTCTTCGGAAGCGTGTGGGTCTTGGGTTGGTGATGGTTCCACTTGAGTGGAACATTGTCCTTCTCCTTCGGCCACAAGGGGTTCCTCAATGGGTAGGATAAAACCAACACCCATTCTTCTTATGGCTTGGGGAGGAATTTCATCACCTACATCACAAGTACCACTTTGCTCCACTTGGTAGCCGTTATTCTCATCAAACTCCACGTTACACGTCTCCTCAATAAGTCCCGTGGACTTATTGAGGACACGGTAAGCATGAGAGTTTGTAGCATAACCAACAAATATGCCCTCATGAGCTCTAGCCTCAAATTTTGACAAACGAACACCTTTCTTGAGAATGAAACACTTACACCCAAACACCCGAAAGTACTTGAGGTTGGGCTTGCTACCGGTGAGTATCTCATATGGAGTTTTGTTCAAGCCTTTGCGGAGATAGAGCCGATTGGATGCATGACACGCGGTGTTGATGGCTTCGGCCCAAAAGTTGTAAGGAGACTTGAACTCCGGCATCATGGTCCTTGCCGCATCCATCAACGTCCAGTTCTTCCTCTCTGCTACACCATTTTGTTGAGGGGTCTAAGGTGCGGAATATTGATGCTTGATCCCCTCATCACTAAGGAACTCATCCAAGGTGTAGTTCTTGAACTCGGTGCCGTTGTCACTTCTTATTGTCAAGATCTTTGCATTGTGTTGGCGTTGAGCTTCATTTGCAAAGTCAATTACGGTTTGTTGAGTCTCACTCTTCCTCTTGAAGAAGTACACCCAAGTGTATCTTGAATAGTCATCCACAATCACCAAGCAATACTTTCTACCCCCAAGACTATCAAAGGATGGAGGCCCAAAGAGATCCAAGTGAAGGAGCTCCAAAGGCCTCTTTGAGTAAATGATAGTCGTGGGAGGGTGAGCCTTCTCATGTAGCTTTCCTTCAATGCAAGCACTGCAAGCACGATCTTTGGCAAAACTAACATTTGTTAGTCCACGAGCATGGTCCCCCTTGAGAAGACTTTGCAAATATCTCATATTTACATGGGCTAAACGGCGATGCCAAAGCCATCCCACGTCAACTTTAGCCATTAGGCATGTCACGGTCTTAGTGGGTCGCTCCGAAAAGTTAATCACATAGAGACCATTCTCGACATGCCCAACAAAGGCTACTTTAAGAGTCTTGCTCCACAAGAGGGCCACGGTATCAATATCAAAGAGAGTGGCAAAGTCCATGATTGCAAGTTGACGAACAGAAAGTAAATTGTATGCAAGGGACTCAACAAGCATGACCTTCTCGATCGTGAGATCATGAGAAATGACAACCTTGCCAAGTCCCAATACCTTAGAGGACGAGGCACACCCCACTCGACATTGGAGGGCATAGATGGAATCTTGTGCACGTCCACCACCAAGTCCTTGCTTCCGGTCATATGATTAGTGGCTCCACTATCGAGCAACCATGATCCCCCACCGGAAGCAAACACCTACAAGAGATCAATGCTTGGTTTTAGGTACCCATTTTGTAATGGGTCCTTTGATGTTAGTGACAAAGGTCTTAGGAACCCAAATAGACCATTCAATGTACTCATAAGGAGAACCAACAAATTTAGCATAAACATGCCCATCACTAGCACGGCATAACACATAGGAAGGGTTAAAGTCGCCAGCTTTGTTGGAAGGGGCGGCATTGCCCTTCTTGACACCACCACCCTTCACATTGTTCTTCTTCTCCTTAGAAGCACCCTCTCCCTCTTTCACAAAAGTTTGCTTGAGAGGAGGAGGTCGTTTGGCCTTGTCATTCTTCTTCTTGTTCTTGGACTTGGGTGCGAACCCAATCCCTTCCTTGGCCACAACTTCCTTTTGATTGCTCAAAAGGTCGTTGAGGTTCTTCTCACCTTGTATGCACGACACAAGGCCTTTCTAAAGTTGCTCCTTCAACTTTGCATTCTCCTCAACAAGATGCACATGCTCACAACAAGGATTAGTAGCATTTGCATTATCAATTAAAACCATATGAGGAAAAGTGGCTTTCTCCTTGGTTAGCTTCACTTGGAGTTGATCATGAGATTCTTTAAGACTAGCATGAGTACCCTTCAAGGCCTTGTGAGCCTTGTCAAGTATATCAAACTCCTCCTTGAGTCTAGCAAGATCAACCCCAAGTTTGGCCTTCTCGGAATTTAGCACACGAGATACAACAAGAGCATGATCAAGATCTTTCTTTAATTTAGCATGGTCATCGTTGTGTGACTCCTCAAGAGCCAAACGGTGACTGCGCTCTTCCTCAAGCGCATTAGAGAGATCTGATATCTCATCGGCATAGTCACGACTATGCCCCTCCATCTTAGAGATGGTATCTTCGTGAGCCTCGATCATGTCATTGGCTTCACCAAGTTGTTCCAAGAGAGCAACAAAGTGCTTCTTGGATTTACCCTTGAGCTTACTCATAAAAGACTCAAATTCATTTCCCTCATCATTAGACCCCTCATTTTCATCAATGCAATCCATCAAAGAAGGATTAGTAATGATGGTAGTTTTGATGTTGGGGGTTACCTTGTTGGTGGCTTTAGCCATGAGGCACTTGGCGGTGATGTTCTCATTGGGTGAGTCGAAGAGAGACACCCGTGGGGTTGTCGCAATGGCAACGGAGGCCATGGCAACCGACTCACCGTCTTCATCATCATCATCATCCTCATTGTACTCTTCTTGTGCCACCAACCCCTTGGGAGGAGTCTTGTTGGTGAAGTTGCTCTTGTTGGGGAAGGACTTGGCCTTGTCTTTTCGGATGAGCTTGCCACCACTGTCTTCCCTCTTCTCATATGGGCACTCCGCAACAAAGTGGCTCACATTGCCACAATTATAGCAAGTCCTCACTCGTTGCTTGCCCTTCGCGCCACTTGAGTTGTTCTTGTTGAAGTTGGGCCTCGGTTCTTCTTGCTCCAAAATTGCCTTGAAGCGAGAGCCATGTGCTCATGATAAGCATATTTTGTATCTTCGGGATTGCATTCCTCTTCTTCCTCTTCATCCTCTTCTTCCACACTAACCTTGGCCTTCAAAGCAAGGTTGGGCTTCTTAGCTCTTTGAGAACGCAACACCGCATTGTCGGCGGTCTTGTCTAAGATCCTCATTGCCACAAACTCATCCAACACTTCACTTGAGGACAAGGTGTGGAAGTCTGGCCTTTGACGGATGACAGAGGACATGGCCTTGTGGTAAGGCATCATGGCCTTGAGGAACTTGCACTTGATCCAATTGTCATCCGTATCCTTGCTCCATGATCTCGGAGTGAGACCACGAGAGTGGTTAACCTCCGGTAAAGCTCACGAGGCCCCCCCCCCCCCCCCCCCCCCCCCCCCCCCCCCCCCCCCCCCCCCCCCCCCCCCCCCCCCCCCCCCCCCCCCCCCCCCCCCCCCCCCCCCCCCCCCCCCCCCCCCCCCCCCCCCCCCCCCCCCCCCCCCCCCCCCCCCCCCCCCCCCCCCCCCCCCCCCCCCCCCCCCCCCCCCCCCCCCCCCCCCCCCCCCCCCCCCCCCCCCTGCACCTTGCCATGCCATGCATATTTAAACCGGACATGCATCATACTTGGATGTGCATCGTATGCCATGTTTATGCTTGTGTGTTTACCGTGTTGTTTGCTTCTTTCCGGTTGCTTCTCTTGTTAGCTTCGGTTTCGTTCCGGAGTTGCCCCCCCCCCCCCCTCTACTTCATGGATCCGTTCTTCTCCCTTGCGGAATCCCAGGCAAGATGATCATACCCTTGGATACCTTTACTACCATTGCCATGCTTAGTTGTCTCGATGCTATCGTTACATGTCGCGCTACCCATCTTTTATGTCAGCCTCTCCTTGTTGCCATGAAACCTCTAACCTTTGACACCTTCCTAGCAAAACCACTGTTTGGCTATGTTACCCGCTTGCTCAGCCCCTCTTATAGCGTTGTTAGTTGCAGGTGAAGATGCCCCCCCCCCCCCCCCCCCCCCCCCCCCCCCCCCCCCCCCCCCCCCCCCTATATACTGGGCATGGGTGGAAGGCTTGGCCTTTTGCTCGGTGTTTTGTTCCACTCATGCCACCTTAGGCGCCGATAAACCGGCATTATGTTCCTTGATTTTGCGTTCCTTACACGATGGGTGGATGGGGACCCCTTGACAGTTCCCCCCCCCCCCCCCCCCCCCCCCCCCCCCCCCCCCCCCCCCCCCCCCCCCCCCCCCCCCCCCCCCCCCCCCCCCCCCCCCCCCCCCCCCCCCCCCCCCCCCCCCCCCCCCCCCCCCCCCCCCCCCCCCCCCCCCCCCCCCCCCCCCCCCCCCCCCCCCCCCCCCCCCCCCCCCCCCCCCCCCCCCCCCCCCCCCCCCCCCCCCCCCCCCCCCCCCCCCCCCCCCCCCCCCCCCCCCCCCCCCCCCCCCCCCCCCCCCCCCCCCCCCCCCCCCCCCCCCCCCCCCCCCCCCCCCCCCCCCCCCCCCCCCCCCCCCCCCCCCCCCCCCCCCCCCCCCCCCCCCCCCCCCCCGCACGGGATTCCGAGGATACTCGGGTCTTCCCACTTTGGAGTTGCGACTCCGCGGATCGTGGGCTTGTAATGGGTCAAGTTGGAACACCCCTGCAGGGTTTGAACTTTCGAAAGCCGTGCCCGCGGTTATGTGGCAGATGGGAGCTTGTTAATTCCGGTTGTAGATAACTTGACACAATGTTTCAATACACTACCAGCGTGTGTACCGTGACTGTCAATTTCCGAATAGGGATTCGGGAGTTGAACACGGTGGGGTTATGTTTGACCGGCTTTAGTTAGGGATCACTTCGTGATCACTTCTCGCCGAGGCTTTCTCTTCTCGCTCTCACTCACGTAAGCTAGTTGCTAGTTGCTGCTGCAGACACTTATTCTTTTCTTCAGCCCCCCCCCCCCCCCCCCCCCCCCCCCGGGAACGGGATTGCTGAGTCCTCTGTGGCTCACAGTTACTTCACCACACCAGATGCAGGTCCAGTTGTGAGCTATCCAGGTGATGGCACCGAGCTGGATTGGGAGTACGACGAGGAGCGTAGTCGGTACTATGTTCGAGGCCGTTTGCTTGTGACGTTTCGACGATCAGTAGTGGTTTCTACTAGGATTCGATCCTGACCTGTGGCTTTATGTTGTTTTGGTATCTTTCTTTTGGATCTTCACCCGTAGTCGGGTTGTGATGTTTTTGTATGATGATTGCTTATGTAATGTATTGTGTGAAGTGGCGAGTGTAAGCCAACTATCTCCTTTTGCAATTTAATCCCTCTTTTACATGAGTCGTGCAAAGATACCAAACTTGAGATCATTCTAGGATGGGCTTATACCTTTAAGTCGTGCCTCGACACGTAGGAGGTATAGTCCCATCCTGGGCATTACAAGTTGGTATTCAGAGCCTTCTCTGACCTACCCCCCCCCCCCCCCCCCCCCCCCCCCCCCCCCCCCCCCCCCCCCCCCCCCCCCCCCCCCCCCCCCCCCCCCCCCCCCCCCCCCCCCCCCCCCCCCCCCCCCCCCCCCCCCCCCCCCCCCCCCCCCCCCCCCCCCCCCCCCCCCCCCCCCCCCCCCCCCCCCCCCCCCCCCCCCCCCCCCCCCCCCCCCCCCCCCCCCCCCCCCCCCCCCCCCCCCCCCCCCCCCCCCCCCCCCCCCCCCCCCCCCCCCCCCCCCCCCCCCCCCCCCCCCCCCCCCCCCCCCCCCCCCCCCCCCCCCCCCCCCCCCCCCCCCCCCCCCCCCCCCCCCCCCCCCCCCCCCCCCCCCCCCCCCCCCCCCCCCCCCCCCCCCCCCCCCCCCCCCCCCCCCCCCCCCCCCCCCCCCCCCCCCCCCCCCCCCCCCCCCCCCCCCCCCCCCCCCCCCCCCCCCCCCCCCCCCCCCCCCCCCCCCCCCCCCCCCCCCCCCCCCCCCCCCCCCCCCCCCCCCCCCCCCCCCCCCCCCCCCCCCCCCCCCCCCCCCCCCCCCCCCCCCCCCCCCCCCCCCCCCCCCCCCCCCCCCCCCCCCCCCCCCCCCCCCCCCCCCCCCCCCCCCCCCCCCCCCCCCCCCCCCCCCCCCCCCCCCCCCCCCCCCCCCCCCCCCCCCCCCCCCCCCCCCCCCCCCCCCCCCCCCCCCCCCCCCCCCCCCCCCCCCCCCCCCCCCCCCCCCCCCCCCCCCCCCCCCCCCCCCCCCCCCCCCCCCCCCCCCCCCCCCCCCCCCCCCCCCCCCCCCCCCCCCCCCCCCCCCCCCCCCCCCCCCCCCCCCCCCCCCCCCCCCCCCCCCCCCCCCCCCCCCCCCCCCCCCCCCCCCCCCCCCCCCCCCCCCCCCCCCCCCCCCCCCCCCCCCCCCCCCCCCCCCCCCCCCCCCCCCCCCCCCCCCCCCCCCCCCCCCCCCCCCCCCCCCCCCCCCCCCCCCCCCCCCCCCCCCCCCCCCCCCCCCCCCCCCCCCCCCCCCCCCCCCCCCCCCCCCCCCCCCCCCCCCCCCCCCCCCCCCCCCCCCCCCCCCCCCCCCCCCCCCCCCCCCCCCCCCCCCCCCCCCCCCCCCCCCCCCCCCCCCCCCCCCCCCCCCCCCCCCCCCCCCCCCCCCCCCCCCCCCCCCCCCCCCCCCCCCCCCCCCCCCCCCCCCCCCCCCCCCCCCCCCCCCCCCCCCCCCCCCCCCCCCCCCCCCCCCCCCCCCCCCCCCCCCCCCCCCCCCCCCCCCCCCCCCCCCCCCCCCCCCCCCCCCCCCCCCCCCCCCCCCCCCCCCCCCCCCCCCCCCCCCCCCCCCCCCCCCCCCCCCCCCCCCCCCCCCCCCCCCCCCCCCCCCCCCCCCCCCCCCCCCCCCCCCCCCCCCCCCCCCCCCCCCCCCCCCCCCCCCCCCCCCCCCCCCCCCCCCCCCCCCCCCCCCCCCCCCCCCCCCCCCCCCCCCCCCCCCCCCCCCCCCCCCCCCCCCCCCCCCCCCCCCCCCCCCCCCCCCCCCCCCCCCCCCCCCCCCCCCCCCCCCCCCCCCCCCCCCCCCCCCCCCCCCCCCCCCCCCCCCCCCCCCCCCCCCCCCCCCCCCCCCCCCCCCCCCCCCCCCCCCCCCCCCCCCCCCCCCCCCCCCCCCCCCCCCCCCCCCCCCCCCCCCCCCCCCCCCCCCCCCCCCCCCCCCCCCCCCCCCCCCCCCCCCCCCCCCCCCCCCCCCCCCCCCCCCCCCCCCCCCCCCCCCCCCCCCCCCCCCCCCCCCCCCCCCCCCCCCCCCCCCCCCCCCCCCCCCCCCCCCCCCCCCCCCCCCCCCCCCCCCCCCCCCCCCCCCCCCCCCCCCCCCCCCCCCCCCCCCCCCCCCCCCCCCCCCCCCCCCCCCCCCCCCCCCCCCCCCCCCCCCCCCCCCCCCCCCCCCCCCCCCCCCCCCCCCCCCCCCCCCCCCCCCCCCCCCCCCCCCCCCCCCCCCCCCCCCCCCCCCCCCCCCCCCCCCCCCCCCCCCCCCCCCCCCCCCCCCCCCCCCCCCCCCCCCCCCCCCCCCCCCCCCCCCCCCCCCCCCCCCCCCCCCCCCCCCCCCCCCCCCCCCCCCCCCCCCCCCCCCCCCCCCCCCCCCCCCCCCCCCCCCCCCCCCCCCCCCCCCCCCCCCCCCCCCCCCCCCCCCCCCCCCCCCCCCCCCCCCCCCCCCCCCCCCCCCCCCCCCCCCCCCCCCCCCCCCCCCCCCCCCCCCCCCCCCCCCCCCCCCCCCCCCCCCCCCCCCCCCCCCCCCCCCCCCCCCCCCCCCCCCCCCCCCCCCCCCCCCCCCCCCCCCCCCCCCCCCCCCCCCCCCCCCCCCCCCCCCCCCCCCCCCCCCCCCCCCCCCCCCCCCCCCCCCCCCCCCCCCCCCCCCCCCCCCCCCCCCCCCCCCCCCCCCCCCCCCCCCCCCCCCCCCCCCCCCCCCCCCCCCCCCCCCCCCCCCCCCCCCCCCCCAAAAAAACACAGAGAGCAGGCATCGCCAGTTTGAAAAGAAAAACATGGTTCCAGCAAAAACAAAACCATATGGTTCCAGCAAAAATATTGAAAATTGTTTTCAGTAAACAATGCTATGATCCAGCAAAAACTGAACATGGTTCCAACAAAAAATTGATACGGTTCCAATAAAAATTGAAATTGTTTCCAGCAAAATTGAAATATCAATGCAGCCAAAAATCATGCCGTCACAGCGCCATCCTCATTGGCTGTAGCAAAGTCAAATGCGGGATCCAACAAAATCAGAAGTGGTTCCAGCCAAAATTTGATGTACCAAAAATCATGCGGCGACGGCACCTCCATCCTCTCCATTTGCAGCAACACTGAAAGCTGGTTTCCAGCAAAAAATAAAACTCATTCCAGCATTAAAATGGATCCTGCAAAAAACCGGCCACTACCAACCCTCGCCGGTTGAAGTAAATCCCCTGGCCGGTTCCAACAGCACACCTCATCGTTTGCACCCCCTCCCCCGAGGTCACCGCTGGTCCCAGCATTTACGGAAATCACGAAAGAGCGGTGCTGACAGGCCCTTTGTGAAGATGTCGGCATACTAGGAAGCGGTCGGAACATGTAGTACACGTGCCTCTCCCAAAGCAACACGCTCCCGGACGAAGTGGAGATCAATCTCGACATGCTTCGTGCGTTGGTGTTGTACTGGATTGGTCGAAAGATAAACCGCGCTGATGTTGTCGCAAAAGACCACAGTTGCCTTGTGAAGAGGTCGATGAAGCTCAAAAAGCAACTGTCGAAGCCAACATGACTCAGCCACAGCATTGGCAACAGCACGATACTCCGCCTCAGCGCTAGAACAAGAAACCGTCGTCTGCCGCTTGGAAGACCAGGAGACGAGGTTATCGCCAAGGAAGACAGCATAGCCAGAGGTGGAGCGACGTGTGTCAGGGCACCCTGCCCAGTCCGCATCAGTATACACTGTGAGTGTCGAAGGAGAGGTGCGGTGAATCTGCAGACCATGGTCTATGGTGCCCTTGAGGTACCGAAGGATCCGTTTCAGCATGTTGGAGTGAGGCTCCCGTGGGTCATGCATATGCAAACACACCTGCTGCACAGCATATGCGATGGACGGAGATGGACCCGTACAGCCATGAAAGGACCAAGGCGTCGCGGCGGCGCCACGCGGGGTCGACGGCGCTGGTGCCGCTGGCGGCCGGCTCTGCCGGCTCAGCGATGTGCTCGTCTAGAGCGTACTTGGTGAGGGCGATCTCAAACAGGCGACGCCAGGCGAGATAGTTGCCGGCCTCAAGATCAAGAGTGGTGGGAACGACGGCCTTGACGCTGGATATGGCGAAGGCGAGTGACCAGAGGGTGGCGCGAGCCTCAGCCTCAGCTTCGGCCGCGGCGGCCAGTTCCTCGTCAGAAGGAGCCATTGGGAGAGATAGGGTCAGAACAGTCTGATACCATGAAAGCGAATACAACTGATCGCAATGACTCATGTTTATTCCATCGATCACTTTAAATACAGCTGGAGGAGTACATCAAGCGGCACCTAAAAACACACATTACAAATAGAAGACTAGAGGTCTAGAAGCTGAACAGGCTGAACACGAAAGGTCCAGGAAACTGCTAACACCCACCCCGTGTAGCGGCCGGAGTCCCGCTCGCCTCCTCATCGTCGACGGCTTTGTTCCAGCAAAAATGATGTCGCAGTCCAGCACCATCAAGTTCACTGTTGCAGAAAAAAATGCTTCACCGGCTCAAGCCCATGAGTTCGCCGGTCCCAGCACCCTACGACGCCGATTCCAGCAAAAAAACACAGAGAGCAGGCATCGCCAGTTTGAAAAGAAAAACATGGTTCCAGCAAAAACAAAACCATATGGTTCCAGCAAAAATATTGAAAATTGTTTTCAG
>JAAAWM010009243.1:0-21062 GCA_036873465.1 Thinopyrum obtusiflorum | reverse complement strand
CATGTGGGAGAGATAGAAAGAGGAGAGGGGTCCCCAAGGAGACAAAGTGTGCTTGTTTGTAGTGGGGGTGGTGTGTGAGGTGAGTGTGCGAGAACCACATAACTAGGGAGATAGACGTTTGGGTGCGATGTTTTGTGTGTATGGGAAAGATACACTCTACATAGTGCGTGTGCTTGGCAAAGAGAGATGCCGGGATACCTAGAGAGTGGGGGAAGAGATGTGTGCATGCTCGAGAGACAAGATAGAGACCTATATTGGGGTCCGGACTTTAGAAGAGAGGGGAGTGTTAATGTGCTCGTGTGTTCGTGTCCGGGGGAGAGAACGACTTGTGTAATTGAGATATATATGGTCAATAGTGTGTGCACTCATGGTTGATCAATTTGTTTCACAGTTTGGACAATGAGATACGATACTTTTAAACATGCGTGATATACCTTGATGTACCAGAATTACAAACCTAAGATTGGAATTCTGGAATTTGACTTCATCATTAGCTTTTGTAATTCATTCAAACGGAGGTACATTTTTTAAGCCGGGATTTCGTGATTTCAAATTCATATATCCCCCCCCCCCCCCCCCCCCCCCCCCCCCCCCCCCCCCCCCCCCCCCCCCCCCCCCCCCCCCCCCCCCCCCCCCCCCCCCCCCCCCCCCCCCCCCCCCCCCCCCCCCCCCCCCCCCCCCCCCCCCCCCCCCCCCCCCCCCCCCCCCCCCCCCCCCCCCCCCCCCCCCCCCCCCCCCCCCCCCCCCCCCCCCCCCCCCCCCCCCCCCCCCCCCCCCCCCCCCCCCCCCCCCCCCCCCCCCCCCCCCCCCCCCCCCCCCCCCCCCCCCCCCCCCCCCCCCCCCCCCCCCCCCCCCCCCCCCCCCCCCCCCCCCCCCCCCCCCCCCCCCCCCCCCCCCCCCCCCCCCCCCCCCCCCCCCCCCCCCCCCCCCCCCCCCCCCCCCCCCCCCCCCCCCCCCCCCCCCCCCCCCCCCCCCCCCCCCCCCCCCCCCCCCCCCCCCCCCCCCCCATAGCTCCCTAATGTATCATCGTTCTCAATCTCGCACGTTGTTCTCTACACCGTCTATTCTAGATCTCTCATGAAGTCCCTATCACACACACGATGACTCGCTTCCCTTGCGTCTCCATACATAGGCCAATTTCGAACAACATCAACATTGTCTCCCTATCTATATGCCATTTATGGACACAAACGACCCCTCTCCCCCCTCTCTTCCTCTCTCTCTCTCCGTCGCTCTCTCTCTCTCTCTCTCTCGCTCGCTCTCACATCCCTCTGCCACACACACTCGATGTCTCTTCCAAATAGTCTGCTCCCCGCCCGCACCCATGCTATCCCGCTACTACACATGCCTTTGTCTCTCTGTGACACACATCTCACACCATTCCCCCTTCCCTTATACTAGGTTTACATCATTAGTGGTCTCTCTACTCCACATACACACACTCCCTCTCACACACAAACGCACACACAAACACACACAGACACACACAAAACACCCATTTATCTGGATCCTCATCTCTCCCCATGTCCACATGTGTATCTCACACACTCACTCTCTGATTATGTCTATGTGTCTCCACGTTACCCCCCCCCCCCCCCCCCCCCCCCCCCCCCCCCCCCCCCCCCCCCCCCCCCCCCCCCCCCCCCCCCCCCCCCCCCCCCCCCCCCCCCCCCCCCCCCCCCCCCCCCCCCCCCCCCCCCCCCCCCCCCCCCCCCCCCCCCCCCCCCCCCCCCCCCCCCCCCCCCCCCCCCCCCCCCCCCCCCCCCCCCCCCCCCCCCCCCCCCCCCCCCCCCCCCCCCCCCCCCCCCCCCCCCCCCCCCCAGGAGTGAAAGTTAAGCTTTGGAAGCCAATAAGCAAGGCTAGTTACATAGTGCGTATATGTACGTGATTGAAAGTAAATATCAACCATGAGTGACTAATATCTTGATGGAAAACTCGAAACTATGGAAATACTAGCATTTTTTTTGCATGGTTGGAAATACTAGCAATGTTCACGTGCGTTGCAACGGATCATAATTAGAATAATACTTATTCACAAACTTGATACAAAACACTCTAATTTTGATATACATATATCACTAGAGGTATATTATGTTTCAATCAGAATATATTCCTTGGGCTGTTTTGGTGAGGTGAGGGAGGGATGTGGTTGGATTTAAGATACTAATTATGGTTTTTTTTTTGCAAATTGGTAGAGAAGTGGGATGTTGGTGAGAAAAGGCAACAACTTACCTCACAGTCGTTAGATGTAGATCTAATGGTCAGAAATGATGGATGGCAGACACACCATCATCACCAACTTAGTCTTCTATAGGAGTACCAGCAAGATGTCCGTGCATTGCACGGAACATCAAGATGCATTTTTTTATAAAACACTTGTTGTGATTGACCCATACGGGAGTAATCCCATGTGTAAAAACTAATGATATCTCGAGAAATAGGAGATAAGGTGAAGAGGAGTGGGGCGTGGTGGTGATTGGTGGTCGGACTGAGCGGAGGCATGGGCATGGACGACGCCGGCACCGGCCACCAGGCCAGTTTGTTCCAAAGGCTTCCTTTTTTAATTGCTCAACAATGAGGTTGTTGGAGATAAGGATGAACGAGGGAAGGCCTTGTGTGCAAGTGTGGAGAGAGGTGCGGGTATCTTTTAGTTTAATTTCCATCCTTCAGGTATAGATCGGACGGTCTATATTGTAAGATGGCACGTGTACCATCATACCAACTCGATTTTTTATAAGAGAAGAAATATAAGTATGGAGATACAACGTATTATCGATACTTGTTTCCGTAAACTAGGATCTACATTCTATTCAATGCCTCAGCATGTGGGGCCTTAGCACAATGACTTCTCGACTGTGTAAAACAAAGGTTTTCCCGTCGCCGATAAGGAGGGGGTGACGGCAGCGCGTTTTCGGCTTGCTCTAGTCCTAGTAGTCATACTAGGTGGTCTACGCACGTGTAGATTTATTCTTTTTCACGTCTCGTGTTCGCCGTACTGCCATGACTATTGATGAATAGACGGTAAGTTATTCACGGGGAAACCCTTGTTGGGCGTGTTTGCGAGAGAGATAGACAGTGTGCGTGTGTGATATGTCTAGAGACTGAGGCAATGATAAGAGATTCCCCCCCCCCCCCCCCCCCCCCCCCCCCCCCCCCCCCCCCCCCCCCCCCCCCCCCCCCCCCCCCCCCCCCCCCCCCCCCCCCCCCCCCCCCCCCCCCCCCCCCCCCCCCCCCCCCCCCCCCCCCCCCCCCCCCCCCCCCCCCCCCCCCCCCCCCCCCCCCCCCCCCCCCCCCCCCCCCCCCCCCCCCCCCCCCCCCCCCCCCCCCCCCCCCCCCCCCCCCCCCCCCCCCCCCCCCCCCCCCCCCCCCCCCCCCCCCCCCCCCCCCCCCCCCCCCCCCCCCCCCCCCCCCCCCCCCCCCCCCCCCCCCCCCCCCCCCCCCCCCCCCCCCCCCCCCCCCCCCCCCCCCCCCCCCCCCCCCCCCCCCCCCCCCCCCCCCCCCCCCCCCCCCCCCCCCCCCCCCCCCCCCCCCCCCCCCCCCCCCCCCCCCCCCCCCCCCCCCCCCCCCCCCCCCCCCCCCCCCCCCCCCCCCCCCCCCCCCCCCCCCCCCCCCCCCCCCCCCCCCCCCCCCCCCCCCCCCCCCCCCCCTTCAGGCGCCAAAAGCTTTGAAACTTCCCGCTCACATCGAAATATCTCGCGCCCGAAAGTTTAGCCCTGCCATATTCCTGTTTTACCCCTGCCACATGAACGGAAAAGGGCTACTTTGGTAACTCCATTGTTTTCCCCTCTTTGCCCCCAACATTCTTCCCCAGAGCCCCTCCCCGACCCCCCAACCCCGGCAAGCCGCCGAATCTAGTCCTCCACCGCAGCGATGGACCTCACACCCCGCCGGATCTACCTTCCGCACCTTGGAACCCCCAACTGCCAACTCACCACTTCACCGGAGCCGCTTCAACGACTGGCTTGTCCACCGCTCCAGATCTCCTTGACCGCCATCATGGTCCACCGCACCGGATCAGCTTAACTGGCGCCCTCGTCCACCACAGTGTAGGCCCTTCACTGACTCCCTCGTCCGCCCCATCGATGGCCCTTCATACAAGCCCTCGTCCACCGCAACAGATCTGCCTCACCAAAAGCACTGTACACCGCGCCCGCCGAAGCCTTCGTCCACTGCACCGGACCCGCTCCACGGACGCCATATTCAACTCCACCGGCCCTGCTTTACTGACACCGCAGCCTCATCAGGTTATTTCGATTTGTACTCCTTAGGTTTTTCTCTTCTTGATCGTGCAACTGTTCACTTACCATAGATGAGCTTTCTTGCATGTCAACAGGCGCCGCAACCGAAGCACCGGAGCCGCTTGAGCAACGGCGACAGCCATCCCAAACTCAACCGCAACACGAGCACCATTGACGATCTTAGCTATCAAGTATGACAACAATACCCATACGCCGCCGAGAATCAGGTACTATTATCCAACGGCCGGCGCCTACATTCACTTTCTTAGCATAAGCACCGCACCTTTGAATTTCTTCAGGACATCATTCCCCCCCCCCCCCCCCCCCCCCCCCCCCCCCCCCCCCCCCCCCCCCCCCCCCCCCCCCCCCCCCCCCCCCCCCCCCCCCCCCCCCCCCCCCCCCCCCCCCCCCCCCCCCCCCCCCCCCCCCCCCCCCCCCCCCCCCCCCCCCCCCCCCCCCCCCCCCCCCCCCCCCCCCCCCCCCCCCCCCCCCCCCCCCCCCCCCCCCCCCCCCCCCCCCCCCCCCCCCCCCCCCCCCCCCCCCCCCCCCCCCCCCCCCCCCCCCCCCCCCCCCCCCCCCCCCCCCCCCCCCCCCCCCCCCCCCCCCCCCCCCCCCCCCCCCCCCCCCCCCCCCCCCCCCCCCCCCCCCCCCCCCCCCCCCCCCCCCCCCCCCCCCCCCCCCCCCCCCCCCCCCCCCCCCCCCCCCCCCCCCCCCCCCCCCCCCCCCCCCCCCCCCCCCCCCCCCCCCCCCCCCCCCCCCCCCCCCCCCCCCCCCCCCCCCCCCCCCCCCCCCCCCCCCCCCCCCCCCCCCCCCCCCCCCCCCCCCCCCCCCCCCCCCCCCCCCCCCCCCCCCCCCCCCCCCCCCCCCCCCCCCCCCCCCCCCCCCCCCCCCCCCCCCCCCCCCCCCCCCCCCCCCCCCCCCCCCCCCCCCCCCCCCCCCCCCCCCCCCCCCCCCCCCCCCCCCCCCCCCCCCCCCCCCCCCCCCCCCCCCCCCCCCCCCCCCCCCCCCCCCCCCCCCCCCCCCCCCCCCCCCCCCCCCCCCCCCCCCCCCCCCCCCCCCCCCCCCCCCCCCCCCCCCCCCCCCCCCCCCCCCCCCCCCCCCCCCCCCCCCCCCCCCCCCCCCCCCCCCCCCCCCCCCCCCCCCCCCCCCCCCCCCCCCCCCCCCCCCCCCCCCCCCCCCCCCCCCCCCCCCCCCCCCCCCCCCCCCCCCCCCCCCCCCCCCCCCCCCCCCCCCCCCCCCCCCCCCCCCCCCCCCCCCCCCCCCCCCCCCCCCCCCCCCCCCCCCCCCCCCCCCCCCCCCCCCCCCCCCCCCCCCCCCCCCCCCCCCCCCCCCCCCCCCCCCCCCCCCCCCCCCCCCCCCCCCCCCCCCCCCCCCCCCCCCCCCCCCCCCCCCCCCCCCCCCCCCCCCCCCCCCCCCCCCCCCCCCCCCCCCCCCCCCCCCCCCCCCCCCCCCCCCCCCCCCCCCCCCCCCCCCCCCCCCCCCCCCCCCCCCCCCCCCCCCCCCCCCCCCCCCCCCCCCCCCCCCCCCCCCCCCCCCCCCCCCCCCCCCCCCCCCCCCCCCCCCCCCCCCCCCCCCCCCCGGGCCTTAGCACAATGACTTCTCGACTGTGTAAAACAAAGGTTTTCCCGTCGCCGATAAGGAGGGGGTGACGGCGGCGCGTTTTCGGCTTGCTCTAGTCCTAGTAGTCATACTAGGTGGTCTACGCACGTGTAGATTTATTCTTTTTCACGCCTCATGTTCGTCATACTGCCACGACTGTTGATGAATAGACGGTAAGTTATTCACGGGGAAACCCTTGTTGGGCGTGTTTGCGAGAGAGAGAGAGACAGTGTGCGTGTGTGATATGTCTAGAGACTGAGGCAATGATAAGAGATTCTTTGTGTCTATGTGTGTGGAGGATAGAGAGAGAGACATGTACATGCGGCTTTGTGTTGTGTAACGTGGAGACACATAGACATAATCAGAGAGTGAGTGTGTGAGATACACATGCGGACATGGGGAGAGATGAGGATCCAGATAAATGGGTGTTTGTGCGTGTCTGTGTGTGTTTGTGTGCGCGTTTGTGTGTGAGAGGGAGTGTGTGTATGTGGAGTAGAGAGACCACTAATGATGTAAACCTAGTATAAGGGAAGGGGGAATGGTGTGACATGTGTGTCAGAGAGAGACAAAGGCATGTGTGCGGGCGGGGAGCAGACTATTTGGAAGAGACATCGAGTGTGTGTGGGAGAGGGGTGTGAGAGCGAGCGAGAGATAGAGAGAGAGAGAGAGAGAGAGAGAGAGCGACGGAGAGAGAGAGAGAGAGTAAGAGAGGGGGGAGGAGGGGTCGTTTGTGTCCATAAATGGCGTATAGATAGGGAGACAATGTTGATGTTGTTCAAAATTGGCCTATGTACGGAGACGCAAGGGAAGCGAGTCATTGTGTGTGTGATAGGGACTTCATGAGAGATCTAGAATAGACGGTGTAGAGAACAACGTGTGAGATTGAGAATGATGATACATTAGGGAGCTATGGAAAGAGTCACAGCATATATGTATACAGGGAAGGAGCTGGGGCGGGTCCGCATGTGGGAGAGATAGAAAGAGGAGAGTGGTGCACCCCCCCCCCCCCCCCCCCCCCCCCCCCCCCCCCCCCCCCCCCCCCCCCCCCCCCCCCCCCCCCCCCCCCCCCCCCCCCCCCCCCCCCCCCCCCCCCCCCCCCCCCCCCCCCCCCCCCCCCCCCCCCCCCCCCCCCCCCCCCCCCCCCCCCCCCCCCCCCCCCCCCCCCCCCCCCCCCCCCCCCCCCCCCCCCCCCCCCCCCCCCCCCCCCCCCCCCCCCCCCCCCCCCCCCCCCCCCCCCCCCCCCCCCCCCCCCCCCCCCCCCCCCCCCCCCCCCCCCCCCCCCCCCCCCCCCCCCCCCCCCCCCCCCCCCCCCCCCCCCCCCCCCCCCCCCCCCCCCCCCCCCCCCCCCCCCCCCCCCCCCCCCCCCCCCCCCCCCCCCCCCCCCCCCCCCCCCCCCCCCATGTAGGAACCAATATGAGCATCCAGGTTCCGCTATTGGTTATTGACCGGAGACGTGTCTCGGTCATGTCTACATAGTTCTTGAACCCGTAGGGTCCGCATGCTTAACGTTCGGTGACGATCGGTATTATGAGTTTATGTGTTTTGATGTACCGAAGATAGTTCGGAGTCCCCGATATGATCACAGACATGACAAGGAGTCTCAAAATGGTCGAGACATAAAGATTGATATATTGGATGGCTATATTCGGACACCGGAAGTATTCCGGATGGTTTCGGAGAAAACCGGAGTGCCGGAGGGGTTACCGGAACCCCCCGGGGAAGTATTGGGCCTTAGTGGGCTTTAGGGGAGAGAGAGGGCAGCAGCCCAGGAGGTGGCGCAGCCCCTCCCATGGGGAGTCCGAATTGGACTAGGGGAGGGGGCGCGGCCCCTCTTTCCCTCTCCCTCTCCCTCTCTTTCCTTCCCCCTTCCCCCTTCCTCGTAGTACTAGGAAAGGATGAATCCTACTCCTACTAGGAGGAGGATTCCTCCTCTCCTTGGGGCGCACCAAGGCCGGCCGGCCTCCCCCTTGCTCCTTTATATACGGGGGCAGGGGGGCACCCTAGAAGACACAAGTTGATTGTTCCAAGCCGTGTGCGGTGCCCCCCTCCACCATAATCCACCTCGGTCATATCGTAGCGGTGCTTAGGTGAAGCCCTGCGTCGGTAACTTCATCATCACCGTGATCACGCCGTCATGCTGACGAAGCTCTCCCTCGAAGCTCTACTGGATCGTGAGTTCGTGGGACGTCGCCGAGCTGAACGTGTGTAGTCTGCGGAGGTGCCGTACCTTCGGTGCTAGGATCGGTCGATCGTGAAGACGTACGACTACATCAACCGCGTTGTCATAACGCTTCCGCTTACGGTCTACGAGGGTACGTAGACAACACTCTCCCCTCTCGTTGCTATGCATCACCATGATCTTGCGTGTGTGTAGGATTTTTTTTGAAATTACTACGTTCCCCAACAGATCGTTCCTTAGCGAAGGTGTGAGGCTATTATTTACTACGTACTCATACTGTAGAAGTAGTGGTACTACTTTCTCAACTAGTAGTGCGATGTACTGTACTTCTATAGTGCACCAGTTTTGAACTCTTGAATCTCAAGGCCAAGGAGCTACAATTGCAAGTGGAGGGTACTACTGTTCTCTAGAACCATCATTGTACTATCAATGCAGAGAAAGTACACCTGCGTAGTGGGTACTCTCCTTGCTCTATTCAAGCGCGTAGCTGGCCTACTCAGCCGCTCCTCTCACGCACAGTTCACAATGCCGCGCCAGGCTTTTCTGGCTCCTCGTGCTTAATTGGGAGGCGCTAGTTTAAATATGCTACTAGCTGACGAGGAAGCTGCAAGTGAGGTGTGGCTAGGGCAAGCATGCGAGCCACGAGATGATGGGAGGGAAAACCCATTCACGTGGCTGGGCTATCCAGTGCACCCAGATTGTGGTGCGACATGTCCGTTCGTCTTCAAAACTCAAACTACCCGTGTACAATATTGGCTCGCGGCGAAGTTACTATTTAAAAAAAACGCCGCCGTGCGTTCGGCCGGGATCGAACCCACAAAACGAGGTATACACTCCCGCGACCACTAGTAGTACTCGTTGGAGTACAACGCAACCTAGAATCGCCTTTTGTCGCTGGTAGTACATTGTTCCTTACAAGAAACCACTAATAATGCCAAGAAACTACTACCACTTGCATACGTGGCAGACTTAAGATAAGACTACCTTATCAACCATTGTACATGCCCTTACCAACCAGCCCTACCAAGAAACGACTACTCTAAAAGTGCCGTTATAGGCATGTTTCAACCCATATCGCCCCTTAAGTCAACGCCTTCTATTCGATCGGCAAGTTTGGCGTTATGACTTGTGGGACCTACATGTCAGTCTGCAAAAAAAATCCCCGAGTGACCTCCTACCTCCGGCCCGTCCACCTAGTCATCCTCGGCCATGGGACGCAGCTACTGCCGCCGGCAGAAGGCGAGGTCAAAACCGCCGGCGGTGCGGAGCCCATCTTGCGGCAGCCCGGATGCCAGCTCCGTCCGGCGCTCGCGGCCGCTAGCTAGCCAAGATAGCTCCGTCCAGCTACTTGTCTGCAAGGTTTGCTAGCTAGATTGTCACGGCGGTGCGGCGGCGCTAAGGCCAGCCATCTGGCTCGAGCGAAGGACAGCGCGCCGGCTTGCTCGCTCGTGAGTCACGCTCAGGCCAGCCTGCCAACCCGTGCGGAGGCCAGCGCGGCGTCCGGCCCGTCTGGCGGAGCGGCGGCCAACTCGCTCATCACCGGTGCCACCGACGAACACGCATCAGTACTGTTTGAAGTAATGTTCAGGAAAAATAATGATTTGAGGGGGAACCCCCCCCCCCCCCCCCCCCCCCCCCCCCCCCCCCCCCCCCCCCCCCCCCCCCCCCCCCCCCCCCCCCCCCCCCCCCCCCCCCCCCCCCCCCCCCCCCCCCCCCCCCCCCCCCCCCCCCCCCCCCCCCCCCCCCCCCCCCCCCCCCCCCCCCCCCCCCCCCCCCCCCCCCCCCCCCCCCCCCCCCCCCCCCCCCCCCCCCCCCCCCCCCCCCCCCCCCCCCCCCCCCCCCCCCCCCCCCCCCCCCCCCCCCCCCCCCCCCCCCCCCCCCCCCCCCCCCCCCCCCCCCCCCCCCCCCCCCCCCCCCCCCCCCCCCCCCCCCCCCCCCCCCCCCCCCCCCCCCCCCCCCCCCCCCCCCCCCCCCCCCCCCCCCCCCCCCCCCCCCCCCCCCCCCCCCCCCCCCCCCCCCCCCCCCCCCCCCCCCCCCCCCCCCCCCCCCCCCCCCCCCCCCCCCCCCCCCCCCCCCCCCCCCCCCCCCCCCCCCCCCCCCCCCCCCCCCCCCCCCCCCCCCCCCCCCCCCCCCCCCCCCCCCCCCCCCCCCCCCCCCCCCCCCCCCCCCCCCCCCCCCCCCCCCCCCCCCCCCCCCCCCCCCCCCCCCCCCCCCCCCCCCCCCCCCCCCCCCCCCCCCCCCCCCCCCCCCCCCCCCCCCCCCCCCCCCCCCCCCCCCCCCCCCCCCCCCCCCCCCCCCCCCCCCCCCCCCCCCCCCCCCCCCCCCCCCCCCCCCCCCCCCCCCCCCCCCCCCCCCCCCCCCCCCCCCCCCCCCCCCAAGAACACACAAAAAAGTAATGAACAGAGGCTCGTAGCAGTGATGTAATAGCTTGCATCAGAAAATGTAGGGTAAAACGAACAAAAACCAGCGGAACCACATGCTAGTTTGCTGATGTGTAATTAAGCATAGAGAACATGAAGCAGTCTGATGGAACCAACAGGTGGCATCAGAACAACACCATTATCCTAAATATAGCATGCTAGAAGTAAAATAGTAGGTAGTGATATCTAGGAAGTACAGTAATACTTAGGACAAAACTAAAGCATATTAACTATATGTGCACTAGTATGTAATTTAGCACATGTAACATGTTCACTGCCAGAAGTATGGCCCTATAGGTGCAAGCAGAATAACGTGTCTCATGAAAAACTGAATAATGCCCTGAAGAAATTCAAAGGTGCGGTGCTTATGCTAAGAAAGTGAACGTAGGCGCCGGCCGTTGGATAATAGTACCTGATTCTCGGCGGCGTATGGGTATCGTTGGCATACTTGATAGCTAAGGATCGTCGATGGTGCTCGTGTTGCGGTTGAGTTTGGGCCGGCTGTCGCCGTCGCTGAAGCGGCTCCGGTGCTACGGTTGCGGCGCCTGTCGACATACAAGAAAGCACATCTGTGGTAAGTGAACAGTTGCACGATAAAGAGAAAAACCGAAGGAGTACAGATCAAAATAACCTGATGAGGCTACGGTGGCGGTAAAGCAGGGCCGGTGGAGTTGAATATGGCGTCCGTGGAGCGGGTCTGGTGCAGTGGATGAAGGCTTCGGCGGGCGCGTTGTACAGTGCTTTCGGTGAGGTGGATCTGTTGCAGCGGACGAGGGCTTGTATGAAGGGCCAGCGAAGGGACGGATGAGGGAGTCAGTGAAGGGCTACACTGTGGTGGACGAGGGTGCCGGTTGGTCAAGGAGATCTAGAGCGGTGTACAAGCCAGTCGCTGAAGCGGCTCCGGTGAAGTTGTGAGTTGGTAGTTGGGGGTTCCAAGGTGCGGAAGGTAGATCCGTCGGGGTGTGAGGTCCACCGCTGCGGCGGAGGACTAGATTCGGCGGCTTGCCGTGGTTGGGGGGGAGGGGAGGGGAAGGGGAGGGGCTCTGGGGAAGAATGTTGGGGGCAAAGAGAGGAAAACAATGGAGTTACCAAAGCAGCCCTTTTCCGTTCATGTAGTAGGGGTAAAACAAGAATATCACAGGGCTAAACATTCGGGCGCGAGATATTTCGATGTGAGCGGGAAGTTTGAAAGCTTTTGGCGCCTGAAATTATATTCTGCTCTTGTACGGCCGACTATGATATCATGGCCGAGAATTTGTTTGTTTTGCACGAAAAAAAAGTGCAAGTTTTGAAAATCAATGTCTCCAACTCGAAACTTAGATTGTCCATTCAATTCAAATATGGATCATTGAGCTACTACAAGCAAATACCATCATATGGTCCAATTCAAATGAAATTCCAAATGTGATTATCCTAAATATGATGACAAAAGCAAAAATGTGTATGTGTATGAATAAAGTGGATGATTATAAAGTTTGAACATGCCCGTATGTGTATATCTCTAGGTTTGATATATGAATTTGAAATCACGAAATCCCGGCTTAAAAATGTAACTCCGTTTAAATGAATTACAAAAGCTAATGATGGAGTCGAATTCCAAAATTCCAATCCTAGGTTTGTAATTCTGGTACATCAAAGTATATCACGCATGTTCAAAAGTATCGTTATCTCATAGTCCAAACTGTGAAACAAATTGATCAATCTTGAGTGCACACACTATTGACCATGTATATCTCAATTACGCTAAAGTCCCTCAAATATAGACACCTCACTCTTTAACTGAAGCCACCCCCCCTCGTCGCCCCCCCCCCCCCCCCCCCCCCCCCCCCCCCCCCCCCCCCCCCCCCCCCCCCCCCCCCCCCCCCCCCCCCCCCCCCCCCCCCCCCCCCCCCCCCCCCCATGCACACATCTCTTCCCCCACTCTCTAGCTAGGTCTCCCGGCATCTCTCTTTCCCAAGCACACGCACTATGTAGAGTGCATCTTTCCCATACACACAAAACGTTGCCCCCAAACGTCTATCTCCCTAGTTATGTGGTTCTCGCACACTCACCTCACACACCACCCCCACTGCAAAACAAGCACACTTTGTCTCCTTGTGCACCACTCTCCTCTTTCTATCTCTCCCACATGCGGACCCGCCCCAGCTCCTCCCTATATACATATATGTCGTGACTCTTTCCATAGCTCCCTAATGTATCATCGTTCTCGATCTCGCACATTGTTCTCTACACCATCCATTCTAGATCTCTCATGAAGTCCCTATCACACACACGATGACTCGCTTCCCTTGCGTCTCCGTACATAGGCCAATTTCAAACAACATCAACATTGTCTCCCTATCTATACACCATTTATGGACACAAACGCCCCCTCTCTCGCCCCCTCTCTTCCTCTCTCTCTCTCTCTCCATCGCTAGCTCTCTCTCTCTCTCTCTCTCTCGCTCTCACACCCCTCTCCCACACACAATCGATGTCTCTTCCAAATAGTCTGCTCCCCCCGCCCGCACCCACGCTATCCCGCTACTACACATGTCACACCATTCCCCCTTCCCTTATACTAGGTTTACATCATTAGTGGTCTCTCTACTCCACATACACACACTCCCTCTCACACACAAACGCGCGCACAAACACACACAGACACGCACAAACACCCATTAATCTGGATCCTCATCTCTCCCCATGTCCGCATGTGTATCTCGCACACTCACTCTCTAATTATGTATATGTGTCTCCACGTTACACAACACAAAGCCCCATGTACATGTCTCTCTCTATCCTCCACACACATAGACACAAAGAATCTGTTATCATTGCCTCAGTCTCTAGACATATCACACACGCACACTCTCTCTCTCTCTCTCTCTCTCTCGCAAACACGCTCAACAAGGGTTTCCCCGTGAATAACTTACCGTCTATTCATCAACAGTCATGGCAGTACGGCGAACACGAGACGTGAAAAAGAATAAATCTACACGTGCTTAGACCACCTAGTATGACTACTAGGACTAGAGCAAGCCCAAAAGCGCGCCGCCGTCACCCCCTCCTTATCGGCGATGGGAAAACCTTTGTTTTACACAGTCGAGAAGTCATTGTGCTAAGGCCTCACATGCTGAGGCGTTGAATAGAATGTAGATGCTAGTTTATGGAAACAAGTATCGATAATATGTTTGCCCCCCCCCCCCCCCCCCCCCCCCCCCCCCCCCCCCCCCCCCCCCCCCCCCCCCCCCCCCCCCCCCCCCCCCCCCCCCCCCCCCCCCCCCCCCCCCCCCCCCCCCCCCCCCCCCCCCCCCCCCCCCCCCCCCCCCCCCCCCCCCCCCCCCCCCCCCCCCCCCCCCCCCCCCCCCCCCCCCCCCCCCCCCCCCCCCCCCCCCCCCCCCCCCCCCCCCCCCCCCCCCCCCCCCCCCCCCCCCCCCCCCCCCCCCCCCCCCCCCCCCCCCCCCCCCCCCCCCCCCCCCCCCCCCCCCCCCCCCCCCCCCCCCCCCCCCCCCCCCCCCCCCCCCCCCCCCCCCCCCCCCCCCCCCCCCCCCCCCCCCCCCCCCCCCCCCCCCCCCCCCCCCCCCCCCCCCCCCCCCCCCCCCCCCCCCCCCCCCCCCCCCCCCCCCCCCCCCCCCCCCCCCCCCCCCCCCCCCCCCCCCCCCCCCCCCCCCCCCCCCCCCCCCCCCCCCCCCCCCCCCCCCCCCCCCCCCCCCCCCCCCCCCCCCCCCCCCCCCCCCCCCCCCCCCCCCCCCCCCCCCCCCCCCCCCCCCCCCCCCCCCCCCCCCCCCCCCCCCCCCCCCCCCCCCCCCCCCCCCCCCCCCCCCCCCCCCCCCCCCCCCCCCCCCCCCCCCCCCCCCCCCCCCCCCCCCCCCCCCCCCCCCCCCCCCCCCCCCCCCCCCCCCCCCCCCCCCCCCCCCCCCCCCCCCCCCCCCCCCCCCCCCCCCCCCCCCCCCCCCCCCCCCCCCCCCCCCCCCCCCCCCCCCCCCCCCCCCCCCCCCCCCCCCCCCCCCCCCCCCCCCCCCCCCCCCCCCCCCCCCCCCCCCCCCCCCCCCCCCCCCCCCCCCCCCCCCCCCCCCCCCCCCCCCCCCCCCCCCCCCCCCCCCCCCCCCCCCCCCCCCCCCCCCCCCCCCCCCCCCCCCCCCCCCCCCCCCCCCCCCCCCCCCCCCCCCCCCCCCCCCCCCCCCCCCCCCCCCCCCCCCCCCCCCCCCCCCCCCCCCCCCCCCCCCCCCCCCCCCCCCCCCCCCCCCCCCCCCCCCCCCCCCCCCCCCCCCCCCCCCCCCCCCCCCCCCCCCCCCCCCCCCCCCCCCCCCCCCCCCCCCCCCCCCCCCCCCCCCCCCCCCCCCCCCCCCCCCCCCCCCCCCCCCCCCCCCCCCCCCCCCCCCCCCCCCCCCCCCCCCCCCCCCCCCCCCCCCCCCCCCCCCCCCCCCCCCCCCCCCCCCCCCCCCCCCCCCCCCCCCCCCCCCCCCCCCCCCCCCCCCCCCCCCCCCCCCCCCCCCCCCCCCCCCCCCCCCCCCCCCCCCCCCCCCCCCCCCCCCCCCCCCCCCCCCCCCCCCCCCCCCCCCCCCCCCCCCCCCCCCCCCCCCCCCCCCCCCCCCCCCCCCCCCCCCCCCCCCCCCCCCCCCCCCCCCCCCCCCCCCCCCCCCCCCCCCCCCCCCCCCCCCCCCCCCCCCCCCCCCCCCCCCCCCCCCCCCCCCCCCCCCCCCCCCCCCCCCCCCCCCCCCCCCCCCCCCCCCCCCCCCCCCCCCCCCCCCCCCCCCCCCCCCCCCCCCCCCCCCCCCCCCCCCCCCCCCCCCCCCCCCCCCCCCCCCCCCCCCCCCCCCCCCCCCCCCCCCCCCCCCCCCCCCCCCCCCCCCCCCCCCCCCCCCCCCCCCCCCCCCCCCCCCCCCCCCCCCCCCCCCCCCCCCCCCCCCCCCCCCCCCCCCCCCCCCCCCCCCCCCCCCCCCCCCCCCCCCCCCCCCCCCCCCCCCCCCCCCCCCCCCCCCCCCCCCCCCCCCCCCCCCCCCCCCCCCCCCCCCCCCCCCCCCCCCCCCCCCCCCCCCCCCCCCCCCCCCCCCCCCCCCCCCCCCCCCCCCCCCCCCCCCCCCCCCCCCCCCCCCCCCCCCCCCCCCCCCCCCCCCCCCCCCCCCCCCCCCCCCCCCCCCCCCCCCCCCCCCCCCCCCCCCCCCCCCCCCCCCCCCCCCCCCCCCCCCCCCCCCCCCCCCCCCCCCCCCCCCCCCCCCCCCCCCCCCCCCCCCCCCCCCCCCCCCCCCCCCCCCCCCCCCCCCCCCCCCCCCCCCCCCCCCCCCCCCCCCCCCCCCCCCCCCCCCCCCCCCCCCCCCCCCCCCCCCCCCCCCCCCCCCCCCCCCCCCCCCCCCCCCCCCCCCCCCCCCCCCCCCCCCCCCCCCCCCCCCCCCCCCCCCCCCCCCCCCCCCCCCCCCCCCCCCCCCCCCCCCCCCCCCCCCCCCCCCCCCCCCCCCCCCCCCCCCCCCCCCCCCCCCCCCCCCCCCCCCCCCCCCCCCCCCCCCCCCCCCCCCCCCCCCCCCCCCCCCCCCCCCCCCCCCCCCCCCCCCCCCCCCCCCCCCCCCCCCCCCCCCCCCCCCCCCCCCCCCCCCCCCCCCCCCCCCCCCCCCCCCCCCCCCCCCCCCCCCCCCCCCCCCCCCCCCCCCCCCCCCCCCCCCCCCCCCCCCCCCCCCCCCCCCCCCCCCCCCCCCCCCCCCCCCCCCCCCCCCCCCCCCCCCCCCCCCCCCCCCCCCCCCCCCCCCCCCCCCCCCCCCCCCCCCCCCCCCCCCCCCCCCCCCCCCCCCCCCCCCCCCCCCCCCCCCCCCCCCCCCCCCCCCCCCCCCCCCCCCCCCCCCCCCCCCCCCCCCCCCCCCCCCCCCCCCCCCCCCCCCCCCCCCCCCCCCCCCCCCCCCCCCCCCCCCCCCCCCCCCCCCCCCCCCCCCCCCCCCCCCCCCCCCCCCCCCCCCCCCCCCCCCCCCCCCCCCCCCCCCCCCCCCCCCCCCCCCCCCCCCCCCCCCCCCCCCCCCCCCCCCCCCCCCCCCCCCCCCCCCCCCCCCCCCCCCCCCCCCCCCCCCCCCCCCCCCCCCCCCCCCCCCCCCCCCCCCCCCCCCCCCCCCCCCCCCCCCCCCCCCCCCCCCCCCCCCCCCCCCCCCCCCCCCCCCCCCCCCCCCCCCCCCCCCCCCCCCCCCCCCCCCCCCCCCCCCCCCCCCCCCCCCCCCCCCCCCCCCCCCCCCCCCCCCCCCCCCCCCCCCCCCCCCCCCCCCCCCCCCCCCCCCCCCCCCCCCCCCCCCCCCCCCCCCCCCCCCCCCCCCCCCCCCCCCCCCCCCCCCCCCCCCCCCCCCCCCCCCCCCCCCCCCCCCCCCCCCCCCCCCCCCCCCCCCCCCCCCCCCCCCCCCCCCCCCCCCCCCCCCCCCCCCCCCCCCCCCCCCCCCCCCCCCCCCCCCCCCCCCCCCCCCCCCCCCCCCCCCCCCCCCCCCCCCCCCCCCCCCCCCCCCCCCCCCCCCCCCCCCCCCCCCCCCCCCCCCCCCCCCCCCCCCCCCCCCCCCCCCCCCCCCCCCCCCCCCCCCCCCCCCCCCCCCCCCCCCCCCCCCCCCCCCCCCCCCCCCCCCCCCCCCCCCCCCCCCCCCCCCCCCCCCCCCCCCCCCCCCCCCCCCCCCCCCCCCCCCCCCCCCCCCCCCCCCCCCCCCCCCCCCCCCCCCCCCCCCCCCCCCCCCCCCCCCCCCCCCCCCCCCCCCCCCCCCCCCCCCCCCCCCCCCCCCCCCCCCCCCCCCCCCCCCCCCCCCCCCCCCCCCCCCCCCCCCCCCCCCCCCCCCCCCCCCCCCCCCCCCCCCCCCCCCCCCCCCCCCCCCCCCCCCCCCCCCCCCCCCCCCCCCCCCCCCCCCCCCCCCCCCCCCCCCCCCCCCCCCCCCCCCCCCCCCCCCCCCCCCCCCCCCCCCCCCCCCCCCCCCCCCCCCCCCCCCCCCCCCCCCCCCCCCCCCCCCCCCCCCCCCCCCCCCCCCCCCCCCCCCCCCCCCCCCCCCCCCCCCCCCCCCCCCCCCCCCCCCCCCCCCCCCCCCCCCCCCCCCCCCCCCCCCCCCCCCCCCCCCCCCCCCCCCCCCCCCCCCCCCCCCCCCCCCCCCCCCCCCCCCCCCCCCCCCCCCCCCCCCCCCCCCCCCCCCCCCCCCCCCCCCCCCCCCCCCCCCCCCCCCCCCCCCCCCCCCCCCCCCCCCCCCCCCCCCCCCCCCCCCCCCCCCCCCCCCCCCCCCCCCCCCCCCCCCCCCCCCCCCCCCCCCCCCCCCCCCCCCCCCCCCCCCCCCCCCCCCCCCCCCCCCCCCCCCCCCCCCCCCCCCCCCCCCCCCCCCCCCCCCCCCCCCCCCCCCCCCCCCCCCCCCCCCCCCCCCCCCCCCCCCCCCCCCCCCCCCCCCCCCCCCCCCCCCCCCCCCCCCCCCCCCCCCCCCCCCCCCCCCCCCCCCCCCCCCCCCCCCCCCCCCCCCCCCCCCCCCCCCCCCCCCCCCCCCCCCCCCCCCCCCCCCCCCCCCCCCCCCCCCCCCCCCCCCCCCCCCCCCCCCCCCCCCCCCCCCCCCCCCCCCCCCCCCCCCCCCCCCCCCCCCCCCCCCCCCCCCCCCCCCCCCCCCCCCCCCCCCCCCCCCCCCCCCCCCCCCCCCCCCCCCCCCCCCCCCCCCCCCCCCCCCCCCCCCCCCCCCCCCCCCCCCCCCCCCCCCCCCCCCCCCCCCCCCCCCCCCCCCCCCCCCCCCCCCCCCCCCCCCCCCCCCCCCCCCCCCCCCCCCCCCCCCCCCCCCCCCCCCCCCCCCCCCCCCCCCCCCCCCCCCCCCCCCCCCCCCCCCCCCCCCCCCCCCCCCCCCCCCCCCCCCCCCCCCCCCCCCCCCCCCCCCCCCCCCCCCCCCCCCCCCCCCCCCCCCCCCCCCCCCCCCCCCCCCCCCCCCCCCCCCCCCCCCCCCCCCCCCCCCCCCCCCCCCCCCCCCCCCCCCCCCCCCCCCCCCCCCCCCCCCCCCCCCCCCCCCCCCCCCCCCCCCCCCCCCCCCCCCCCCCCCCCCCCCCCCCCCCCCCCCCCCCCCCCCCCCCCCCCCCCCCCCCCCCCCCCCCCCCCCCCCCCCCCCCCCCCCCCCCCCCCCCCCCCCCCCCCCCCCCCCCCCCCCCCCCCCCCCCCCCCCCCCCCCCCCCCCCCCCCCCCCCCCCCCCCCCCCCCCCCCCCCCCCCCCCCCCCCCCCCCCCCCCCCCCCCCCCCCCCCCCCCCCCCCCCCCCCCCCCCCCCCCCCCCCCCCCCCCCCCCCCCCCCCCCCCCCCCCCCCCCCCCCCCCCCCCCCCCCCCCCCCCCCCCCCCCCCCCCCCCCCCCCCCCCCCCCCCCCCCCCCCCCCCCCCCCCCCCCCCCCCCCCCCCCCCCCCCCCCCCCCCCCCCCCCCCCCCCCCCCCCCCCCCCCCCCCCCCCCCCCCCCCCCCCCCCCCCCCCCCCCCCCCCCCCCCCCCCCCCCCCCCCCCCCCCCCCCCCCCCCCCCCCCCCCCCCCCCCCCCCCCCCCCCCCCCCCCCCCCCCCCCCCCCCCCCCCCCCCCCCCCCCCCCCCCCCCCCCCCCCCCCCCCCCCCCCCCCCCCCCCCCCCCCCCCCCCCCCCCCCCCCCCCCCCCCCCCCCCCCCCCCCCCCCCCCCCCCCCCCCCCCCCCCCCCCCCCCCCCCCCCCCCCCCCCCCCCCCCCCCCCCCCCCCCCCCCCCCCCCCCCCCCCCCCCCCCCCCCCCCCCCCCCCCCCCCCCCCCCCCCCCCCCCCCCCCCCCCCCCCCCCCCCCCCCCCCCCCCCCCCCCCCCCCCCCCCCCCCCCCCCCCCCCCCCCCCCCCCCCCCCCCCCCCCCCCCCCCCCCCCCCCCCCCCCCCCCCCCCCCCCCCCCCCCCCCCCCCCCCCCCCCCCCCCCCCCCCCCCCCCCCCCCCCCCCCCCCCCCCCCCCCCCCCCCCCCCCCCCCCCCCCCCCCCCCCCCCCCCCCCCCCCCCCCCCCCCCCCCCCCCCCCCCCCCCCCCCCCCCCCCCCCCCCCCCCCCCCCCCCCCCCCCCCCCCCCCCCCCCCCCCCCCCCCCCCCCCCCCCCCCCCCCCCCCCCCCCCCCCCCCCCCCCCCCCCCCCCCCCCCCCCCCCCCCCCCCCCCCCCCCCCCCCCCCCCCCCCCCCCCCCCCCCCCCCCCCCCCCCCCCCCCCCCCCCCCCCCCCCCCCCCCCCCCCCCCCCCCCCCCCCCCCCCCCCCCCCCCCCCCCCCCCCCCCCCCCCCCCCCCCCCCCCCCCCCCCCCCCCCCCCCCCCCCCCCCCCCCCCCCCCCCCCCCCCCCCCCCCCCCCCCCCCCCCCCCCCCCCCCCCCCCCCCCCCCCCCCCCCCCCCCCCCCCCCCCCCCCCCCCCCCCCCCCCCCCCCCCCCCCCCCCCCCCCCCCCCCCCCCCCCCCCCCCCCCCCCCCCCCCCCCCCCCCCCCCCCCCCCCCCCCCCCCCCCCCCCCCCCCCCCCCCCCCCCCCCCCCCCCCCCCCCCCCCCCCCCCCCCCCCCCCCCCCCCCCCCCCCCCCCCCCCCCCCCCCCCCCCCCCCCCCCCCCCCCCCCCCCCCCCCCCCCCCCCCCCCCCCCCCCCCCCCCCCCCCCCCCCCCCCCCCCCCCCCCCCCCCCCCCCCCCCCCCCCCCCCCCCCCCCCCCCCCCCCCCCCCCCCCCCCCCCCCCCCCCCCCCCCCCCCCCCCCCCCCCCCCCCCCCCCCCCCCCCCCCCCCCCCCCCCCCCCCCCCCCCCCCCCCCCCCCCCCCCCCCCCCCCCCCCCCCCCCCCCCCCCCCCCCCCCCCCCCCCCCCCCCCCCCCCCCCCCCCCCCCCCCCCCCCCCCCCCCCCCCCCCCCCCCCCCCCCCCCCCCCCCCCCCCCCCCCCCCCCCCCCCCCCCCCCCCCCCCCCCCCCCCCCCCCCCCCCCCCCCCCCCCCCCCCCCCCCCCCCCCCCCCCCCCCCCCCCCCCCCCCCCCCCCCCCCCCCCCCCCCCCCCCCCCCCCCCCCCCCCCCCCCCCCCCCCCCCCCCCCCCCCCCCCCCCCCCCCCCCCCCCCCATTAAGGAATGCAGTTTTGACATCCATTTGCCAAATTTCATAATCATAAAATTCGGCAATTGCTAACGTGATTCGGACAGACTTAAGTATCGCTACGGGTGAGAAGGTCTCATCGTAGTGAACTCCTTGAACTTGTTGAAAACCTTTCGCAACAAGTCTCTCCAGTGATCCACTCCTAGATTACTTTGGTACCTCACTGCTAAACTAATAGCAAGGCACACATCAGGTCTGGTACACAACATTGCATAAATGATAGAACCTATGGCTGAAGCATAGGGAATGACTTTTATTTTCTCTCTATCTTCTGCAGTGGTCGGGCATTGAGTCTGCCTCAACTTCACATCTTGTAACACAGGCAAGAACCCTTTTTTGACTGATCCATTTTGAACTTCTTCAAAACTTGATGAAGGTATGTGCTTTGTGAAAGTCTAATTAAGCGTCTTAATCTATCTCTATAGATCTTGATGCCCAATATATAAGATGCTTCATCAAGGTCTTTCATTGAAAAATTCTTATTCAAGTACCCTTTTATGCTATTCAGAAATTCAACATCATTTCCGATCAACAATATGTCATCCACATATAATATCAGAAATGCTACAGAGCTCCCACTCACTTTCTT
>JAAAWM010009242.1:0-21047 GCA_036873465.1 Thinopyrum obtusiflorum | reverse complement strand
CATGGAGATCTATTCAATGGTGAGGCTGAGCATCGAGGACCTCGACGTAAGCGGAGCGGCGCCAAAATCAATGAGCTGTTGAAAAACTGGGAACATTGCCCCGCACCGGGAAAGACGATGAAAAAGGTGCCAGAGCCGCTGCAGAAGGTATGGAAGACGA
Source organism: Thinopyrum obtusiflorum (assembly GCA_036873465.1). Taxonomy (NCBI): domain Eukaryota; kingdom Viridiplantae; phylum Streptophyta; class Magnoliopsida; order Poales; family Poaceae; genus Thinopyrum; species Thinopyrum obtusiflorum. The sequence continues at coordinate 20,887 of JAAAWM010009242.1, read as the reverse complement.
GGTCTATTTTCTGGGACTTGGAGTACTGGCACAAACTCGACACGCCTCATTGCCTTGATCAAATGCATATCTGTAAGAATGTGCTTGAGAGCTTGCTAGCGATACTGATGAACATGCCGGATAAGACCAAGGATGGGCCGAAGGCAAGAAAAGACTTGCAAGATTTGGAAATCAGGGCAGATCTGCACATGCCGCCCCGTAAAAAGCCAGAGGAGACAGATACGGAGACAGAGGTGCAAGAGAAGAAGGGCAAAAAAGTGAAGGAAGAGGATTATTGCCCCTCTTCTTGCTTCGCCTTAAGCCCGACTGAGATCGGTCAATTCTCGAAGTGCCTTACCAGAATCAAAGTTAGTTCCGGTTACTGTGAGAAGATAAGTAAATTTCTAGACACGAAGAAGAAAAGATTCAGCGGGATGAAAGTCCCATGACTGTCATGTGATGATGATGCAGATACTACCTATTACCCTTAGAGGGATAATGGACAAGCACGTCCATGACATGCTTATTGGTGTTTGCAACTTTTTTGACGTCATCTCTCGAAAGTCGATCAGTGTGAAGTAGCTCCGAAGGCTACTGGAAGAGATCGTTGTGATACTAAGCGAGCTTGACATGTACTTCCCCCCATCGTTCTTTGACGTCATGGTGCATCTGTGTGTCCACATTGTGGATGACATAATAGACCTGGGGCCGTCATAACTGCACAACATGATGCCGTTTGAGAGGATGAATGGGGTCATCAAAGGATTCGTTCGTAACATGTCCCGTCCGGATGGAAGCATTGTCCACGGCTATCTAACACAAGAGTGCATCTCTTTCTGCGAGAATTATCTATATGGCGGAGACCGTCCTGGTGTTGGTTTGCCCATTAAGAAGCACCTTGGGTGGCTCGATGGAGAAGGTCACTCCAACGGTCACAGGGAACTGCATGTGGTCCACTCGGATCGACACAACGAATTTGACATAGCAAACATAGTAGTGCTACAACACCTAGATGTGGTAGATCCTTTCATGACACTGCACAAAGAAACCATCGCAAAGAAGTATTGTGACCGGGGGCTATGCAGGACGAACGCCGAAGTTACTAGAGAGCATAACTCCACTTTCTTGTATGGGTTCAAAGAGCATATTCGGGCTAATCCCCCGGAAGAAGGCTCTAAGGACGCATTGCTAATATACTCCTTAGCAAATGGCCCCGCGGCCAACCTCGCGACCTATCAGGCATACGATATCAACGGATACACGTTCTACATGGAGGCCAAAGATATGAACAGTGATTTTCAGAACTCAGGGGTGACGATGGAATGCATGACCGGCAACAACGATGCAACTGAGAGATTCTACGAAAGGGTCGAGGAGATTTGGGAGCTTGACTAATCTGGACAGCACAGCACCACGATGCTCCATGTCAGATGGGCAAAGAATGTCGAAAGAGAAAACCGGTATTTCACTACCATGTCTATACCCGACGCCAAGAGCGCTACCATGAACGCCATCGCAAAAAATGAGCCATGGGTACATGCTAAGCACGTGACACAATGCTTCTTCATAACCGACCCGAGTAATCCCAGCCATGTTGTCGTGAGGAGAGGCAAAAGGAACATCATTGGAATGGATGGAGTGACCAACGAGGAAGACTACGACCAGTACGGCAACCCGATGAGGGAAGATGACGATGACGATGAAGCTTACATCAAAAGAAGAATCAATACTACATTACCTATGAAAGATCATACTCCATGGAAAAGGAAAAGTCACAACGAGGGGCTCAATTATTCGTTAACGAACAAGAAGGGAAAGAAGCTCACTAAAAAACAAAAACGTCGACGCTGAGAAACCGTTATGGGTCAAATGATGTAATATATATGTTCCTATTTTGTATACACACTTAACCATTAATTACGGGTCAAATGATGCAGTATATATCACCTTAGTTATATACATTGTATCACCTTCCCTTCGTTCTGGCTCTTGTTGAAAAGAAAGGAAAATAAAAGGAAAAGAAAATAGAAGAAAAGAAAAGAAAAAGAAAGAAAAAAAGGAAAGAAAAAAAGAAAAGGAAAAGAAAAAAAGAAAACAATAGCAGTGGCTCTTGTTGAAAAAACCCGCTATAGCTAAGTTAGCAATAACGTGTTACTGATAAAAGCGCTATAGCAACTCCAGTTAGCTATAGCGCTTTTTAGGTACCGCGCTATAGCTACTTACTATAGCAGTAGCACGTTTTAGCTACCCGCGCTATAGCTAAGTTAGCTATAGCGCTTTTCCCGACCAGCGCTACCGCTATGTTTTACATAACCCCCCGCGCGAGGGCTTTCTCCCCCAAATCCCCCACTCTCCTCTTTGCTGTTGCGCGCCGCCGTTGCCCTCATCGCCGTCGCCATTGCAGCCGTCGCCCTCACCCCGACCTCTGCCTCCTCCTGCCCCAACCCCGACCCCCTACCCCGACCCCGACCCCCCCCCCCCCCCCCCCCCCCCCCCCCCCCCCCCCCCCCCCCCCCCCCCCCCCCCCCCCCCCCCCCCCCCCCCCCCCCCCCCCCCCCCCCCCCCCCCCCCCCCCCCCCCCCCCCCCCCCAGCTAGGGTGCTTAAGTAGCTAGGGTTCATCTAAAGTTTGAGAGAGCATGAGATTTGTGTAGATTTTCTTGAAGTGTCAAACACTAGGAGCTGCAAATTTGAAGTGGTCATGTTAAATGCAAAATCCTCAATAGTGTTTGCTCATGTACAGGTTCTTACGTGGTTCTGTTATATGCAACATTGAAATGGTTCGATTGTGCCAAGTGGCCTTTTGTTGTTTGCAGGGAATGATTCCGAGTGGCCTATGTGTTCACCGGAATGTTGATTCATTTCCGTTCCGGTGAATTTCAGGCACTCGATATATCCACTTTTTAGCAAAGGTCATGCCAAAATTTCCCGTGAATTTTGGCATGACTTGTGCTGGAAAGTAGGCATATCGAGTGCCAGGATTTGCTGCGAAGACAGGAAGGAAACGACATTTCGGCAAACCATAGACCTTTTTTTATGTCATTTCTCATTTTATTATAGTTTAAGAATTAAACGAGGATACTTAATCGTAGGAAACATGTCGAACAACGAAGAAATCGGGCCTTCTGACCAGGATGCAGACAAGATGGATTATGAGGGTGAACATAACTACCTCGATTATTTGGCTGCTAAGCGCAGTCAAGGTTTGCAGGACGGCCTCGATGATGATACTGATGCCGACATCGACATCGATGGCACATGCACCGATGGCGGCGCTGAGACCGGCGGGGAAGGTACCGGCGCCAAAGCCGCTAACGAAAATAGGAAGCAGAAGAAGTAGAGGGTACGAAAACCTAACAAACTCGGCATCGGACGACTGGTGATCACAAAGATGGCCCCTAGCAAGTTTGAGCCATTAGAGCCGGAAGAACCTCGCAAGTGCTACGGGAACCAACTCGGATGCATCATACGGGAATGCGCGAGTGTCAACAACGATGACTTAAGGGATAAAGAGCATTTGAAGCAGTTGCTCCTAACGAAGCTGCACAAGAGATTCTAGTTCCCCGACCAGGATGACAGCATACAACACCCGTGGGATGATCCGAAGATGAAAAAGATTAACAATCACGCCATGGGCATGCTCAGCAATGATTTGGCCTCTTGGAAAGGAAGGGTGAAACGAGCTATTGAGGCTAATGAACCCCTGTCCAAGATTCTGGAGGAAAATCTGACACTTACAGAAGAGGAGTTCGAAAATTTCAAGGACACTTGCGCTGCCGAGGTAGCCAAGGCTAAGGCTGAGAAATTCAAGGCACTTTAGCAAAGGAACATGAAGAACCAACGCCTCGGAAGCCATGGCTACCTTGTCAAAAGGCCCATATGGTATAAGGAGGACGCGGAATGTGAAGCCGCGGGTCTCCCAGACCCCTTCGCGAAGTTCGCCGCCCCCTTGGAGTGTGACTTCATCAGGGCCCGCTACAAGTGGGACAAGGAAAAGAAGTTTTTTTACACGAAACCGGTCACGAGGAAATTGGAAAGAATACTGGTAATTATTCTTTTACCACACCACACATTTAGCTTCTGATCAAGTCAGACTACACATTCGTAAACGGTTTAAAGGGTTCCTTTTCCAGGAGAAGCCACACAGGCTTGTAGCCAAAAATGAGTCTTCGTTGATGAGGCCCAAGTGGGACACCCCTCTCAACCAGGCCTTGAACGAACTGAAGGGACTCCCTTTGGACCAGCGGCCCCAATATGGACGTGGGAGCCACGTGGAAGGTATTTTACAACGAGCGCCCAAAGGCCAAGAAGCAGAAAAAGAAGTTTAGTCACGCAGACATCGATGAGAAGGGTAATCTTGCGTTCGAGAAGAAAGAAGATGAGGACGCGAAAAAAGTAGCTCAGGAGAAAAATGAGTTGGTCCAGAAGGTAGTCGCTGCAGCTGTAGATGCCTACAGAAATGATGTCGCTACTAACTTGATCCCGGCTATCATCAACTGGTTGAAGGAAAATCCAGACAAGAAGGCAGCTGATTTTCCCATGCCCAGCTTCGTCGGGAGCAACTCGGTGAACATCACAACCGCACCATCACCTGCTCACGCAACCGCGCATGCTCCCGAACCCACACCCACTCATAGCAGCCCGCCCTCTGTCTCTGGCATGCTAGGCGGGCCTTCGTCTTTGGCTGAGCTCGATGCCCTCACGGTAATTACACGTCGTACCAACATATATCTAGAATATTCTGTTTTCATTGCCTTTCGGATATTTTACGCCGCAGACATGTCTTTGCAGGCCGATGAAACCCCGTGCACCTTACTCTACTTGATCAAAGGCCAGATGGTGGATGTGGGAAAGGCGGTGATAATGAAGCCCTTGGAACTCAGGTTCCACGACAAGCAGATCCCCGTTGGCCACTTCAGGGTTAACTTGTCGAGTGTGAAATTGGGGCACGAGGATTTGACACCTCCAGTATGGCTCGGGGGAGAGGACGATGAGACCCTGACGTGGCTTGGAAACTACAAGGGTTGGATGCTGCTATGGTCGAAGAATCTTCTTCATCTGGAGGCGTCTGAGGGCACACCAATAACCACACATCAGCAAGCAGGTATAAACACAACCACCCTGCCTACACAAATAGCAGCGCCTATAGTGCCGGGTGAGAGCGGCGGATGGCGCGAGGAAGGGGGTCCAATAGTGGATGATGTAATCACCCTCGTAAAACAAAGATTGGATGATGAGATGGACGAGGATGACCCTCTTCGGTTCCTCAATACAGGCACGTATGACGAAGACATAGAAATGATGAGTCAGCCATATGACGACTACTCGGGCTATCAGCATGCTGATGAGGAGATGGATGATGTGCCCGGGCAGGAACGTCCTAGCAGGGTTGATTGCAAGAAGTCTCTCTTCATGCAATCATCACAGGACACGCCTGAGGATGCCACCTCAACGCAGGCTGCACTAGCTAAGGGGCATACAGTTCTTAGCCCAACAACACTGGGGCAGGGGTTAAGGAAGGGTATGGAAGGTCAGCCCAAGAAAAAGGAGAGGAAGATATCGTCGAAGAAAGGCTCTGCTGCCTACAAACAAGCTAGAGCACATAGCAGACAGACGATGGATTTTGAAGAGCATGTACCCATCGTAGGTGCGGCCATGTTCCATGTCGTGGGCCAGCCGATCCTACCACCGAAACTGCTGGCGGCCATATCAGGGGATCTCAGGAGACTGCACGACCATGTGCCGTCGACTGAGAAAAGCCTACTAGCCTTGAAGGATCCAGGATATCTACTATACGCGATTCATGTGCCTGAGGGGAAGTGCTACATCGACACACGACCCTCGAAGGTGTTCTTCCTGCGGTTTGACCATATCTTCGAGATGTTTCTAACAAGACGGCTCGATTTTACAATCGTCCGCCTTTTTGTGCTACATATGAGCTCCATCATGAAGAGAGAAGTAGTCTCACAAATCTATGTGGCAGATCCAACTACATGCACGAGTCCTTCTTGAGTCTCGGCGACTTTGAGCGTAAAACTGCTAGGGAGTACCTCAAAAACTTCATGATAAGTAATAAGGACAACGAAATTATCCTCCTGCCTTATCATCCAATGTAAGTCATTGCCGGACAACCCTTTCGTACATTTCAATCATTCCACCTCGCTCATATGGAGTATAATTTGAGGTGTTTTTTCTCCCACAGCAACGGGCACGCCATCCTTATCATTCTTTACCCGCAAGTCTCCCACGCCGTGTATTTCGACACTACCAGAAACTACGATAAGAAGGACTACACCCACGTAATGATTATTCTAGATGAGGCTCTCCACGGCTTCAGCTTGACGGGTGGCCACCTACAGATCAGGAAACAAAGGAACCGTAGGCCGGGTTTCTCGCATAAAACTAACTTCTGCTGCATCCATGTCCCGAAACCAAGCAGGAATGATAGATTCTACCTCCTCCATCTCATGATGGAGTTCAGAAGGGATCATTAACAGCTTCGCATGACAACCAGAAGTGATGATCATATCCGCAAGTAGGTAGAATTCCATGGAGAAGCAGACTATAAACTTAGAGATGACTTCTTCTGCATCTAGAGGGACATTGCGACGATCATCATGAAAGAAGTCATTGAATAGAAGGGGATGTTCCACCATGGCCCTATATTGCGAGCTGACGTCCGAACTCGCATAGGCATGCAACGTCAGGACCTCACACTGTTCACAAAGCTAGGGTGCATCCTCTCGGATATGGATGGATGGAACTTCTAGTGATTTACGATGCTGATGATGATGATATGTGTCGGTTGAACTTGTATACTTTCTGTAGCGATGATACTTTGTGATGTCCACGGTCCCTACCGAACTTGTGTAAAGCTACTTTCTTAGTTTGGGTACGATGACCTGCGTACCTCTAGTTAATTAGTTTGCGTATGATGAAACTGCATTGATTATTTACGTTTACTATATGTTGCATCTATTTGCATACCCTTTCTTTTCGTGTTGCTCAAGTATATTTTGTTGCATATGATTGTACATTCTCTTTATGAAGTTGCATCTCTAACAGGTACCTAGATCCTTAATGGCGAAGAAGCAGTGCTATGTCGTGTACAAAGGGAAGGTTCTGGGACTGTACGACGAGTGGCACGAGTGCCAGGCGCAAGTGGAGCGGTTCTCGGGCGCCAGCCATAAAGGCTTCAAAAGTAGACAAGAAGCAGAAGCTAGTTACTTGAGATTCACGCTAACGCGAGAGAGGAATCATAACCGCCGCCTCATGTACTGCATAGTTTCGCTCTCACTCATAGTGATAGCTCTTCTCGTCTATATCATTGTATAGATGGATGACGATGTAGTTACAAATATTCGAGACATGTCATAACTTGTATCGCTATTTCGAGATGATGACGATAGACATCATTTTGTGTTGGATGATGATTATGATGATGACATGATCGATTTGATGAGACTATTTGTATGTGTATGATATGATCAGATTTGTATGTGTATGATATGCTAGAGACTATTGTATAAAACCCTAAACAAAATTCAGCAGCACAAAATATGCAGCAGAAAAAAATCAAAAACTAATAACAGTAGCACGGGGTATGTCCTTAGCAGCAGCGAGGACTTATCAGTAGCGCTTAATATAATAAGGCGCTGCAACTATTAGCAGAAGCGCGCTTTCTCAAAGAACGCTACAGGTAAGCTTAGATAGCAGTAGCGCGTGTCAGAGCGTGCTACTGCTAACTGTTAGCTGTAGCGCCGTATCAGTAGCGCGGGCACCCGCGCTACTGATAAACATATGACCTGGGCCTACTACTAGGCTTTTCCCTAGTAGTGTTATCTAGGTAGTCCCTAGAAGCATGTCGGCTTGAACTACGTCGGTATTTCCCCAAAGAGGAAGGGATGATGCAGCACAACAACGGTAGGTATTTCCCTCAGTGATAAGACCAAGGTTATCGAACTAGTAGGAGAACCAAGCAATACTACGTAAACGGTACCTGCACACAAAGAACAAATACTTGCAATCCGACGTGTTATAGGGGTTGTCAATCCCTTTTGGGTAATGGTGCCAGAAATTGTCAAGTTGACGGGAGAAAATTGTAGTAGATTGATAGATGCAAATAAAAGCAAATAAAATTCAGCGAGGTATTTTTGGGTTTTTGATAATATAGATCTGAAAATAAAAGTGGCAAATAAACGAAAAGGCAAATAGCAAAATAGATCTGAAAATATATGATGAGAAAATAGACCCGGGGGCCGTAGATTTCACTAGTGGCTTCTCTCGAGAAAAATATCATACGGTGGGTAAACAAATTACTGTTGGGCAATTGATAGAACTCCAAATAATTATGATGGTATCCAGGCTATGATCATTATATAGGCAACACGTCCAAGATTAGTAGACCGACTCCTGCCTGCATCTACTACTATTACTCCACACATCGACCGCTATCCAGCATGCATCTAGTGTATTAAGTTCATGGAGAAATGGAGTAATGCAATAAGAATGATGACATGATGTAGACAAGATCTATTTATGTAGAAATAGACCCCATCTTGTTATCCTTAATAGCAACGATACATACGTGTCGCTTCCCCTTCTGTCACTGGGATCAAGCACCATAAGATCGAACCCATCACAAAGCACCTCTTCCCATGGCAAGAAAAATCGATCTAGTTGGCCTAACTAAACCAAAGATTCGAAGAAGAAATACGAGCCTATAAGAAATCATGCATATAAGAGATCAAAAGACTCAAATAACTTTCATGGATAAAAACATAGATCTGATCATAAACTCAAAGTTCATCGGATCCCAACAAACACACCGCAAAAAGAGTTACATCAAATAGATCTCCAAGAGACCATTGTATTGAGAATCAAAAGAGAGAGAGGAAGCCATCTAGCTACTAACTACGGACCCGTAGGTCTACAATGAACTACTCACGCATCATCGAAGAGGCACCAATGAGGATGATGAACCCCTCCATGATGGTGTCTAGATTGGATCTGGTGGTTCTGGAACTTGCGGTGGCTGGAATTGTTTTTCGTCGACTCCCCTACGATTTCTGGAATATTGGGGTATTTATAGAGCAAAGAGGCGGTGCAGGAGGACACCGAGGTGGGCACAACCCACCAGGGCGCGCCTGGGCCCCCAGGCGCGCCCAGGTGGGCTGTGCCCCCCTTGGGGCACCCCTCTGGTACTTCTTTGGCCCATCCTATGTCTTCTGGCCCAGAAAAATTCTCCAAAAAGTTTCGCTGCGTTTGGACTCCGTTTGGTATTGATTTTCTGCGAAGTAAAAAACAAGCAAAAACAGCAACTGACACTGGGCACTATGTCAATAGGTTAGTCCCAAAAAATGATATAAAGTTGCTATAAAATGATTGTAAAACATCCAAGAATGATAATATAACAACATGGAACAATAAAAAATTATAGATACGTTGGAGACGTATCAAAGCATCGGTTAGTCCATTATAAAAGATATGAAGTATTTCATTCTTCTTAAGAGGATGATTAGGTAAAGCATTTAATAATTGAAGAAGCCTCCCCCAAGCTTGCGGGAGATGCTCTTCCTCAAGTTGCACAAAGTTATATATTTCCTGTAAGGCAGCTTGTTTCTTATGAGTAGGAAAATATTTTTCAGTGAAGTAATGTATCATATCCTGGGGACTATGCACACAACCAGGGGCAAGAGTATTGAACCATTCTTTAGCATCACCCTTTAACGAGAAAGGAAACAACTTAAGGATTTAGTAATAGCGAATCTTTTCTTCTTGAGCAAATAGGGTGGCTATATCATTCAGTTTAGTAAGATGTGCCACAACAGTTTAAGATTCATAACCATGAAAAGGATCAGATTCTACCAAAGTAATTAGTTCGAGATCGACAAAGAATTCATAATCTTTATTAGTAACAAAGATAGGAGAGGTTACAAACTTAGGATCATATTTCATTCTTTCATTCATAGCTTTTTCTTTTATCTTACTCAGTAATTTCTTAAGATCCTCCCTAACTTACAAGCAAGAAAGTCCTTAGCAATCTTCCCATCCATAACGTAACCCTCAGGTATATTAAGCATTTTAGTTCTAGTAGGAGTGCTAGGTGTAATAGGTGATTCATCAGTTTCATCATTTTCATCGGTTTTAAATTCTTTAGCTTTAGCAATTTGAGCACCAAGAAAATCACCAAGTGGCATAGTTTCATCAGGTAGAGTAGTGGCATCACCATGAGTATCATCAATAGCAGAAGCAGTGTCTATTACTTGCGACATATCAGATTGAATAGCAGGTGGTGGTGTCGCAAGTCGACTTAAAACAGAAGGTGAATCAAGTGTAGAGCTAGATGGCAGTTCCTTACCTCCTCTCGTCTTAGAGGGTACAATCTTGGTCTTAGAGTCTTTCAGATTCTTCATAGTGATTAGAGATATTTAACTCCCAAATGAACTCAATAAATAGAGCTATGCTCCCTGGCAATGGCGCCAGAAAATAGTCTTAACGACCCACAAGTATAGGGGATCACAATAGTCTTTGAGGGTAGTATTTCACACAAATTTATTGATTTGACACAAGGGGAGCCAAAGAATATTTATGGGCCTTAGCAGTTGAGTTGTCAATTCAACCACACCTGGAGAGTTATTTCTCTGCAGCAAAGTATCAGTAGCACAGTAGTATGATAGTTTTGATAGTAGCGGTAACAGTAGAAATAGTAGCAGTAACAGTGACAGTAGCAGTTTTGTAGTGATTGTAATAGCAGCAGCAACAGTAGTAACTTAGCAAAGACAATATGAGCAAAGCGTAGGAATTGGATCAGCGATGGATATTTGTATGGATGACATTCATCATGTAACAATCACAACCTAGAGAGATACACAATAGCTCCAATTCATCAATTCAATATAGGCATGTATTTCGTATATAGTCATACGTGCTTATAATAAGAACTTGCATGACATCTTTTGTCCAACCCTCCTGTGGCAGCGGTGTCCATAAGGAAATCTAAGGGTAATTAAGGCCTCCTTTTAATAGAGACCCAGAGCAATGCATTAACATATGGTGAATGCATGAACTCCTCGAATTATAGTCATCCCCGGAGAGTATCCCAATTATTGTCCCCTTGGGGTCTACGGTTCAGAACAATAACAAGTGCATACAACTAGCAGATAGGATCAAGAACTCATATATATTAATGAAAACATAATAGATTCATACCTAAAATCATGGCACTCGGGGCCTAGTGACAAGCATTAAGCATAGCAAAGTCATAGCAACATCAATCTCAGAACATAGTGGATACTAGGGATCAAGTCCTAACAAATTGACTCGATTACATGACAAATCTCATCCATCTCCATCACCGTCCAGCAAGCCTATGAAGGAATTACTCACTCTCGGTGGTGAGCATCATGGAATTGTTGATGAAGAAGGGTTGATGATGACGACGGCGATGCATATCCCTCTTCGGAGCCCCGAACGGACTCCAGATCAGCCCTTCCGATGAAGAACAGGAGGTGGCGGCGGCTCCGTATTATAAAACGGGATGAAACTTCTTATTTTATTTTTTTCTCGGGAGGACGGAATATATAGGCTTGGAATTAGGTTAGACGGCCGCCTGTGGGCCCCACAAGGCATCAGGGCATGCCCTTGGGAGGGGGGCAGGGGTAGGCACACCCTGTTGCCTTGTGGACAGCAGGTGGTCCCCCCCCTCCGATAGATCTTTGTTCTAGTATTTTTTATTTATTCAATAAAAAATCTCCACAAAGCTTCGTCCAAATCCGAGAACTTTTATTTCTGCACAAAAACAACACCATGGTAGTTCTTCTGAAAACAGCATCAGTCCGGGTTAGTTTCATTCAAGTCATGCAAATTAGAGTCCAAAATAAGAGAAAAAGTGTTTGGAAAAGTAGATACGTTGGAGACATATCAAACCTCCCCTCACTGCTCTTGATCTTCATGGCTGGTGAAGGTGCATGCTCCTATGTACCCAATGAAGGCCAAGATAACAAAAAGTTTCCTAACTATCCCGGTTACCTCTGTGTCTTTGGAATCAACTTTTAGCACGACTGAAAGGATTTTAGGTATGTCAACTTGTCCTTTTTAACTTTGGATATAAACTTGTCAACTTCTCACCCTCGAACTATGATTTGTCAACCTGTGTCATATTAGATGACTATAGGAGTTCTCTAAAACCGGCTATAGTGGAGCTGTTGGTTTGTGGTGCAAGTTATATCAAGGGTGTGCACGTCTACTTGAATGTGGTGGTATGTTTGATATCTTTTCCTTGCCTTTGTTTTCTATTTTGTTTGTTGTATGTTATGTGAGCATTTAGCTAACTTCCACACCTGTAGCCGAGGGATGAGGAGGAGGACGATGATATTGAGACCATCCAGTTAGCCAAGAATGTGGTCGAGAGCAACAATTGGTAACTATTCTTCCAACATGTTTCACTTGTCATACGATACCCAACATATTTATGTGAATGTTGCTTATCTTACTTGTAGACATTCATCATGTGGATGTTGATCTTGCTAGTTTGGAGATGGATGTCAAAGTTATCTTTGGAGGCTCGTGTTGCATTTGTGTTATGTTCAAACCACTCATTTGTATTTGTTTGAAACCACTCATTTGTGTTATGTTGGAACTTGTCAATTGTCACGAACTATGAATTATCATTGAAAGTTGTAGCCGTGTCGCTGAGTGATGGATATGAAGCATGATTGCATATATGATAATTGTGCTATTTTTGCTGTCAAAATTGAATGTGTTGATGTTCAAAATTCAAAGGAAATGCTGTCTAAATTTTAGTCATGTCTTATTTGATCTATTCATAAACTAGTCATTGAACATGTACCAAAACTTGCTTGTTTTTTGTCCATTTGAACCTCTTTTCGAACATAAAGATCTATATGTTCAAATTTTAGCACCTACATGACCAATTCTTGCTCTCACTACTAGGAAAAGGCTAATAGGTGGCCTCAAATGAGTGGCGGATGAGTCCAGGTACCCACCACTGCTATTTTGGAGAAGTAGCAGTGGCGGGTAGCAACTTATGCCCGCCAGAGGAATGAACACAGCAGTGGCGGGCAGATATACATACCCGCCACACATAAACTCTTCCAAATTTTGCCGTGTGATGAATGCTATCAGTGGCGGGCGCCTAGTGTGGCCTGCCACTGGTTTATAAGGCAACAGTGGTGGGGCTGGTCGTATGCCCACCACAGATAAATGTATGTAACCCGCGCCAAATAAATCAAAATATCCAGAACTTAGCTGTGGCGTGCTCTAGTAGGCACCAGCCACAGGTAAGTTAGGTCCAAAAATTCCTAAGGAAATCATATTTGGCAAACATAGAGTAGTCTCAAATTTGAAAGGGGGTCCACAAAATCCTCGAAAATGGAAAACGAACTCAAAATGGGCTCTGCCGAAGAGGGTCCTGCCATTTTTAGTTGCCCGAAAGTCATTTAATGCCTCAAAAATGGAAAACGAACTAAACAAGTGCTCAAATTTGAGCATAGGGATTTTGATGGTGTGTACTATTCATAGAAAAAGTTTGAATTTTAATGATTTCAATAAATGTAGTTGTGTGCATAAGGCGGCGGTTCTGTTTGAAACCTTGACACTCTGTGGGAGAGTGTCCGGTTTGTACACGATGTGCATCATGTTTTTGCCGTAACAATCTCAAATTTTTACCACACCCTACATGTGTCCAAGGAAGATAGAATACAAACTTTCATCCATTTTAGAACTCATTTACCCACTATTTCATAATGAAGAGGATCGTCCCGCCATTTTTAGTTGCCGAAAAGTCATTTAATTCCTCGAAAATGGAAAACCAACTAAAAAAGTGCTCAAATTTGAGCATAGGGATTTTGATGGTGTGTACTAATCATAGAAAAGTTTGAATCTAAAATGAGTTTTAAAAATGTAGTTGTGTGTGTAAGGCAGCGGTTCCGTTCAAAACCCTGACACTTTGTGAGAGAGTGTCCGATTTCTACACGATGTGCATCATGTTTTTGCCGTAACGATCTCAAATTTTTACCACACCCTACATGTGTCCAATGAAAATAGAGCGCAAAGTTTCATCCCTTTTGGAGCTCGTTTACCTGCTATTTCGTACAGGAGAGGGTGGTCCTGCCATTTTTAGTTGTCGAAAAGTCATTTAATGCCTCAAAAATGGAAAACCAACTAAAAAATTGCTCAAATTTGAGCATAGGGATTTTGATGGTGTGTACTAATCATAAAAAAAGTTTGAATTTAAGATGATTTAAAAAATAAATAGTTGTGTGTGTAAGGCGGTGGTTCCGTTCGAAACCCTGACACTTTATGGGAGTGCCCGGTTTGTACACGATGTGCATCAAGTTTTTGTCGTAACGATCTCAAATTTTTACCACACCCTATGTGTGTCCAATGAAGATAGAAAGCAAAGTTTCATCACTTTTCGGATCTCGTTTGCCCGCTATTTCGTACTGAAGAGGGTCGTCCTGCCATTTTTAGTTGCCGAAAAGTCATTTAATGCCTCGAACATGGAAAACCAACTAAAAAAGTGCTCGAATTTGAGCAATGGGATTTTGATGATGTGTACTAAGCATAGAAAAAGTTTGAATTTAAAATGATTTAAAAAATGTAGTTGATTTATCTGTGGCGGGTCCACAATGCCGCCCGCCACTCGAAAGTAGCAGTGGCGGGTTTGCTGCCACGCCCGTCACACCGCAAAACGTTATCCACACTCGCGCGCAATTGACCCTCCCACACTGCACTGACTCACTCACTCTCGCTCTCCCCCATGTCTCTCATCACTGCCATCACCTCGTACTTGCCACCCCCGTCGGCCTCGCCCTCTGCCGCCGCCGTCGACCTCGCCCTCCCCGCCACCCTCGCCGTCCACCCCGGTATGCCCTCGCTGTCCCCGCCTCTCATTCCGCCGTCACTCACTCACCCTCGCCCTCGCCATCCGTGGCAGCCACCCACACCCACGGCCGCCGCTAACCACAGACGGGCCGGCACCCACACCCATATCCGCAGCCGCCACCCACATTTGTAGGAGGGGCTAGGGTTAGGGTAGGGGTGGCGGTCTAGGGGGGTTTAGGGGTAGGGGTTAATTTGTAGATCATAGATCGTAGTTACTAGACTTGTTAAGCAGCAAATGTTTTGGCGAACAATGACAAGTGTAGATAAAATTTTCCTATGATAAGTGAAGAACAATGACAATTTTTTTCCATCATACGATGATAATTTCTTCCATAATACGATGACAATTTTTTCCATAATACGATGACAATTTTTTTCATAATACGATGACAATTTTTTTTATGCTAGTGTAGATAAGTGAAGAACAATGACAATTTTTTTATAGGGATTCATAGTAAGCGCTAATGTTTTGGCGAAACGTTGACTTAATTCCATTTCATAAAATTTCTAGCACTTAATATGTCCATTTTTAAGCAGAGGTCATGCCAATTTTTTTTGGATAATTTTAAATTTATGTATCTGCATGTTCTAGGGCATTTTTTTGTTGGAAATGGCGGACAATGGCAGGTACCATGGTGTTTTCCAGAGAGCTTGAGGCAAGTGGACGCCCAGATTCAAAACCCCAACACTGGCAAGAAGCAATGGCTCGGCACGTTCGACATTGCCGAGGAGGCGGCGCACGCTTACGATGTCATGGCGCTCGAGTACAAGGGGCCAAGGGCCCGGCTCAACTTTCCTCAGGATGCCTGGCAGGCGAGTCGGCTAGCGCCTCCCAACATGAGGGTAATCTCCAAGGCCGAGGAGCAGGAGCACCTGAAGGCCGAGGCGCTGATCAGGGCCCGACAGCGGCAAAGCAGCGATCCCTTGGTGGAGTATTATGTCAGGGAGGATCCGCAGTTGTACGCCTTGAATGAGGCGTCGCTGAAGGCCGCACGCGACAAGAAGGAGGCCGAGGATGACCCGATAGACTGGGACCGAGTCGTCAAGTCCTCCGACGAGGATGATGACTTCGGCTCTGACACTGACTTTGGTTAGCAGTTGATCTCTCCACCGTAGCTAGTCGTATCACTCCGTGCTAGAGATGTTTGAAGCATTAATGTAGTACTGTTGAAACTATGGAACTTGCTATGCTGTACTATGTCGTTAGCACCGTAGAACCTTATTTTGTAGACTTGATAAGCCTGCTTATATGTATCATCGTACTACCTAGTTCTAGCAGTGTTGGTAATGTGTGATCATACCTCACTGTGATGACAAATTTTTTTGATCGATTTTTAATCTTTCGATTATGAACACAGCAAATGGATGACGAGCATAGGATCCCCGAGTGCCCCGACTGTTCCGACGACGGGGGTATGTGCGACGATTCTTACTAGGAAAATAATAGGTGCTTCTCTCTCACGCTTAAAGAGGGCTGCAAATATTATATGGTAATTCTGCGCATATTACCTTCTTAATTAAGCATGTCTTAAATTTTTTGTTTTAACGTGTAATTTCTATTTTTTATAATTCGACTAGTACATCCCCTGCTATACAAGACATTATGTCCTAGAGAAGATCTATTTCGATGACATGGATGAGGTGGTTGAAAGGACAACTGACTTTAAGACGAAACATGCTTTCGTTTTCGAATCTACGATCTACAATCATGTAGGTCACACATATTTTGCTTGTGCAAACTGAAGAGGATTATGCAGGGCTTACGGATTTGACGTGGGTATGAGTATAACCTTTGAAATTGGCATCGTTCCTCAATATGATCTAGTTATCTTTCCTCTATATGATCAAGACATTTGGGTGGATCTGGACATGATTCCAATTTTACCTCCGTGTGAGTTTCTTAAATAAATTTATTAAATAATCTATATTTCTTATTTAAAAATAGTTGTTCTTCATCCCCAACTTAACTTGTTTATTTAAAATTGACAGTTTATTTTCTATCTTCAAGAAAAATACTGAATATAGTAGACGAGACCTATTGCACTGCTGGCTGAGAGCTTATTTGGGAGGAGAAGAATTATCTTGTCTCCCTTGTTAATGATGTTGAGTCGTTTAAGGGCACTTACGGAGCTGGCCGAAATACTACACGATACGTGCCACTAGTCCACAAGTTGAGTGATACCAACATTCGTAAAAAATGCATGGTTAGATTTTTTACTATTGTGTCACTAGTCCATCTTTTTCATACATTCCTCTTAAATAAACTACACTGCTCACTATGTTACTATTATGTTCTTCAACAGAATCTCCCAAGAGTTGTTATGCCTGCGGTGATGGATGTGCAAGGTGAGATGACAATTACTTGCCATGAGAAGACCAATTTCAAAGGCAGATACTCGACTGAACTCCTACCAGATGGACGCCTCAAAATTGATGGATGGAGGCAAATATTGAATGAGTGCAAGGCAGAAATTGGAGACCGGTGGACCTCTGTGCTCCATCATGGAGATGCAGGGGTTTTCCTATTCTTTTAAAAAATTTCTAAAAGAGAGGAGTAGGTCCTAGTACTTGTCATGCTCGGTACTAATTAACTAGTGGATGTTTGTACCGTCGATCATGTTTTGATTACTATGTGCTGGGTAGCTAGCTAGATAAGATGATAACAATTAGTTGGTGTATTTTTAGTCATACTTGATAATAATTAGCTAGTGGTTAACGTATGCTGCAATGTATCATAATTTCTTATCGCAATCATTGTAATGTCATAGCGTATTGCAATTTTTTATATGGGTTTTATGCAAAACGCAGCCATGGCAGCACAAATGTTGCTGCGGCTGCAAAAATAATAATTTGCATGACTAATCTTTCAGTGGCGGGCGCTCGAATATGCCCGCCACTGCTTTTATGCCCGCCACTAAAGAGTTAGTACTAGTGACTGACGCGTGTCCGCCACTCATGCGGTGTTAGCAGTGGTGGCAGGTCAGTGGCGGGCGCCCCTGAGAGCCTGGCCCTCCACTGCTGGGCTTTTTGCGCCCACCACTACTAGGCATTCCTGCAGTAGCGCCTATTTGCTTTGAAAAATAAAAAAAAGGTACTAAACAAAGGCTAAACAGAGTCTAAACAGAGCTACAGCGGCAGAAACAGGCAAAAGGCTAGCGAGCCGTTCGGTCCTGACCGGACTTCTCCCAAGTCGGACCGGTCCAGCAAATTGGGACCGCACGGCACTTCGGTACAGTCCGGGCAGGACACTGGTGACCAGTCCAAACGTCGGCTCAGTCCAGGACCGGACCGGCCCGGACCGCGTCCAGCCTGAGCAGGGACATTACGATCATGAAATTAAATCTCCTGCAAAATCGCCGCTATAGCCTCCCCACAACGCTATGGTCACCGTCGTGAAATGCGCCGGAAATCCCACTAAACGGCCCAAAATTCAGCAATAACCTACAAAAATCCTCCCTTCCGACTGGAAAAGTGCCCGCGATAGCTGCGATTGCCCGCTATAGCGCCGCTATTGCTGCGGAGAGAAGCCGCCGCGAAATCATTTCTCCCGCGATTTAAAACTTTGGTTGCGATGCGGTTCGAGTGTCGTCGCAATGAGGACGAGGAGAACGCCTCGGCCAATTATTCCTTGGCGGGGACGTTGCGGTGCGGTTCCAGTGCTTTCCACGACGAGGAGACGGCCGCGCGGCTAGGATCAGGAGAATGCCTAGGTTCCAGCGCCTTGCATGACGAGGACACGGCCTCGCTTCGATTGCACATGAGGAGGATGAGGAGATGCATCTGCCGAGAATTCCTGGGCGGGGATGTTGAGGACTTGAGGTACGGTTCCAGCGCCCTTCACCACGTGGAGACAGCAAACGCAGCAACCATAGCGGAAGCACGATCGGAGTTTTCATGGGCAGCGGAATCGAACGGAGTGGAGCTCGCTTCGATTATGTCATCCTTGATGAATCAGGACTCCCCTTGCATGTACGTGAGTATGTCCTCACACACGCTGCCGTTCGCTGTACCGTTCGCCTCGGCGCCCTCGGCCGGCCGGCTGGCCGGTCCACCAGCCTCTACCCCGTGCGTGCACATCAGCGGTCTCAGATTTCAAACTTGCTCATGCATGCAGCCTTGTGGCAAGGAGCTAGGTACTGGCATGTGATAGCTATGTACGTACATTTAATACTACTCCATCTGTATAATACAACACACTCTCTTGATTTATCAGTATCAACAAACGACAATTCAAAACAGAGAGGTGAGTATATATCATGGCTTTGTGCATATGGCAATATGCAAGAAATATATGCCGAATGCTATTTATGGACTAGGGGCACAAATTATTCTATGACGCAGTTCTGTAGTGTACATTTGTGAATTATACTCTGATATTGTTTTTCATAACAAAACACAGCTCTGGGCAAATTAGACTAATCTTCTCCTCGGCGGCCTCTCAAGCAAGCAGCAGCACACGACATCCTCGCTCAGGTTTAGTGTACGTAGCTTCCTCTCAATCTGATCTCCTCCTTAATCCGCTAGAAATCTGATCGATTAATTCGACCTTCCTCACGCCGCCCTGAGGGCCTTGCCTGTGCCGGCGGCAACTGCAAATCTACGTCTATGACATACCGGTACTACTCCCATGACACATACCCAGCGTTTTCTATACACCATCGTGTTAGTGTAATTAGTTTGACATGGTGGTGATTGCTTGCTCCTTTGTACATATTTTCCAGTGGATCTCTGATTGTAGTGAGCAGATCGAGTAGGAGCCTTCCACTTCCTAGAGGTCCCTCCCTATGGTGCTAGCGGCAACCATCATTGCCCACCAGGGCGGAGCCAGGCCCCGGGCACCTAGGGCCCAGGCCCGGGGCGTGGATTTTTTTTCCTAGCTATTACCTCGGTAGATTTTTGTATAGGCCCGGGGTACAGCCCAGCACGGACGAAGGCCCAGGCCTACTCGCTCACACTGATGAATGATCCACGCAGCTCTCGGCCACTGCACGCACGGACGGGCACAACCCATGCACGACCTAGATCGCAACCTGCAACGCTCGTGCGGTCGCGCCGTGCCGCCGCATGCCTGCTCGGTTGTTCCCGTTCCGCCGCCGTCTTCTACCAGCCGTCATCCCGGCCTCCCCAGTTCTGAGCACCCCTGGTTCCCCGCCTAGTCCTGTCCGCCTGCGCGAGTGCGCAGTCCCAGCACACGGCTGCTGGCTGCAGTCGCTGTCCATCGTATGTCACCGGCCGCCCTCCCTGGGCCTCCTCAATCCGCAGCACGGCAGCACCCCTCGACCGAATTTGAAGCTCTGACCATGAAACAGGTATTTGAAGGAGAGCTCCCTTCGTTTCTGTTCGATTTTGGGTCACGTGTCGTCTGATATGCCTTCTGTTGTGGGAATTCTAGCGTCCTTTTGCATGTGTGATTCAGGGAACGGGAGGTGAGATGGGCGGCAACATGAAGCAGCCTTTCTCCCCCCCTTACCAGCTTGTAAATTAGGTATGTATCGTTTTTTAAGGGATTGGATGTTTATTGTGGGGGAATGCTTGCAGAGCTTATGATTTTGCGGTGAAAATTTCTTGTTACTATCTATGTTCAGCAATGTGGTGTTGTACTGAGTACTGAATATGTTGTTTGTGTGGGTAATGAAACATATGATATATAGAAACAAACTGGAAAGCTATTTCAGTTACATTAGCCCGTACTGTTCTTTATTGCTGTTGCCATGTTTTATTTTGCATCATTAAGCATCGAGTTTAAATTCTAAATTTGTTGTGCAATTGAACCATATTTTGTATGTTTTCTTACGAAGTATTTTCTAAGCTAGAGCCCTTATGATGCTAAGTTTTTCCCCGCGCTGAAAATAAAAAATCTGGGCCCGGGTCTTGCTCCAATCCTGGCTCCGCCACTGCACCATGCACGTCTCCGGTGCTGTCTAGGTATCCTCGCCTCCCAATTCTCATTCTCAGCAGTTAGTGTTTGCTGCTTTCCGATGATCTTCATGAGCCTTCCACTTC
>JAAAWM010009241.1:0-21043 GCA_036873465.1 Thinopyrum obtusiflorum | reverse complement strand
GTTTGTTGTTTCGGCCTCATTTAAACTTGCCTAAATAGTTAGTTTATTTATGCTTCACCCTCTTGCCATGTTTAATAACATTTAATATTGTTGGATACATAAATGAGAGTGAACTAAATAATTGATGGGGTGTTTCGTCAATATGCAACTCATTGCATATTGAGCTCCACTTAACTTGTAGTATTGTTTGTGCACATTGTCATGCCATGCCTCATTAAACCGGACATGCATCATACTTGATTGTGCATCATGCCATGTTTATGCTTGTGTGTTTACCATGTTGCTTGCTTCTTTCCGGTTTGCTTCTCTCGTTAGCTTCGGTTTCGTTCCGGAGTTGTGAGGTTTCGTTCGACTACGTCCATTTGTCTTCTTCATGGACTCGTTCTTCTTCCTTGCGGGATCTCATGCAAGATGACCATTACCCTCGATATCACTTCTATCTTTGCTTGCTAGCTGTTCGTTCTATCGCTATGTCGCGCTACCTACCACTTGTTTATCATGCCTCCCATATTGCCAGGTCAAGCCTCTCACCCACCTTCCTAGCAAACCATTGTTTGGCTATGTTACTGCTTTTGCTCAGCCCCTCTTATAGCGTTGCTAGTTGCAGGTGAAGTTGAAGATTGCTCCATGTTGGAACACGTTTATGTTGGGATATCACAATATCTCTTCTTTAATTAATGCATCTATATACTTGGTAAAGGGTGGAAGGCTCGGCCTTATGCCTGGTGTTTTGTTCCACTCTTGCCGCCCTAGTTTCTGTCATACCAGTGTTATGTTCCTTGAGTTTGCATTCCTTACGCGGTTGGGGTTATGGGACCCCCTTGACAGTTTGCTTTGAATAAAACTCCTCCAGCAAGGCCCAACCTTGGTTTTACATTTGCCTCACCTAAACCTTTTTCTCATGGGTTTCCGGAGCCCGAGGGTCATCTTCATTTATCCCCCCGGGCCAGTGCTCCTCTGAGTGTTGGTCCAAACTAGAGCACCGTGCGGGACCGTCCCTTGGCAACTTGGGTTATGTTCGTCCTGTACGCTTAGGTTATCCCCCCCCCCCCCCCCCCCCCCCCCCCCCCCCCCCCCCCCCCCCCCCCCCCCCCCCCCCCCCCCCCCCCCCCCCCCCCCCCCCCCCCCCCCCCCCCCCCCCCCCCCCCCCCCCCCCCCCCCCCCCCCCCCCCCCCCCCCCCCCCCCCCCCCCCCCCCCCCCCCCCCCCCCCCCCCCCCCCCCCCCCCCCCCCCCCCCCCCCCCCCCCCCCCCCCCCCCCCCCCCCCCCCCCCCCCCCCCCCCCCCCCCCCCCCCCCCCCCCCCCCCCCCCCCCCCCCCCCCCCCCCCCCCCCCCCCCCCCCCCCCCCCCCCCCCCCCCCCCCCCCCCCCCCCCCCCCCCCCCCCCCCCCCCCCCCCCCCCCCCCCCCCCCCCCCCCCCCCCCCCCCCCCCCCCCCCCCCCCCCCCCCCCCCCCCCCCCCCCCCCCCCCCCCCCCCCCCCCCCCCCCCCCCCCCCCCCCCCCCCCCCCCCCCCCCCCCCCCCCCCCCCCCCCCCCCCCCCCCCCCCCCCCCCCCCCCCCCCCCCCCCCCCCCCCCCCCCCCCCCCCCCCCCCCCCCCCCCCCCCCCCCCCCCCCCCCCCCCCCCCCCCCCCCCCCCCCCCCCCCCCCCCCCCCCCCCCCCCCCCCCCCCCCCCCCCCCCCCCCCCCCCCCCCCCCCCCCCCCCCCCCCCCCCCCCCCCCCCCCCCCCCCCCCCCCCCCCCCCCCCCCCCCCCCCCCCCCCCCCCCCCCCCCCCCCCCCCCCCCCCCCCCCCCCCCCCCCCCCCCCCCCCCCCCCCCCCCCCCCCCCCCCCCCCCCCCCCCCCCCCCCCCCCCCCCCCCCCCCCCCCCCCCCCCCCCCCCCCCCCCCCCCCCCCCCCCCCCCCCCCCCCCCCCCCCCCCCCCCCCCCCCCCCCCCCCCCCCCCCCCCCCCCCCCCCCCCCCCCCCCCCCCCCCCCCCCCCCCCCCCCCCCCCCCCCCCCCCCCCCCCCCCCCCCCCCCCCCCCCCCCCCCCCCCCCCCCCCCCCCCCCCCCCCCCCCCCCCCCCCCCCCCCCCCCCCCCCCCCCCCCCCCCCCCCCCCCCCCCCCCCCCCCCCCCCCCCCCCCCCCCCCCCCCCCCCCCCCCCCCCCCCCCCCCCCCCCCCCCCCCCCCCCCCCCCCCCCCCCCCCCCCCCCCCCCCCCCCCCCCCCCCCCCCCCCCCCCCCCCCCCCCCCCCCCCCCCCCCCCCCCCCCCCCCCCCCCCCCCCCCCCCCCCCCCCCCCCCCCCCCCCCCCCCCCCCCCCCCCCCCCCCCCCCCCCCCCCCCCCCCCCCCCCCCCCCCCCCCCCCCCCCCCCCCCCCCCCCCCCCCCCCCCCCCCCCCCCCCCCCCCCCCCCCCCCCCCCCCCCCCCCCCCCCCCCCCCCCCCCCCCCCCCCCCCCCCCCCCCCCCCCCCCCCCCCCCCCCCCCCCCCCCCCCCCCCCCCCCCCCCCCCCCCCCCCCCCCCCCCCCCCCCCCCCCCCCCCCCCCCCCCCCCCCCCCCCCCCCCCCCCCCCCCCCCCCCCCCCCCCCCCCCCCCCCCCCCCCCCCCCCCCCCCCCCCCCCCCCCCCCCCCCCCCCCCCCCCCCCCCCCCCCCCCCCCCCCCCCCCCCCCCCCCCCCCCCCCCCCCCCCCCCCCCCCCCCCCCCCCCCCCCCCCCCCCCCCCCCCCCCCCCCCCCCCCCCCCCCCCCCCCCCCCCCCCCCCCCCCCCCCCCCCCCCCCCCCCCCCCCCCCCCCCCCCCCCCCCCCCCCCCCCCCCCCCCCCCCCCCCCCCCCCCCCCCCCCCCCCCCCCCCCCCCCCCCCCCCCCCCCCCCCCCCCCCCCCCCCCCCCCCCCCCCCCCCCCCCCCCCCCCCCCCCCCCCCCCCCCCCCCCCCCCCCCCCCCCCCCCCCCCCCAACTGTCAAGGGGGTCCCATAAATCACCCGACCACGTAAGGAACGCAAAATCCGGGAACATAACACCGGTATGACGGAAACTAGGGCGGCAAGACTGGAACAAAACACAAGGCATAAGGCCGAGTCTTCCACCCTTTACCAAATATATAGATGCATTAATAATATAAGAGATATTGTGATATCCCAACATAAACCTGTCCATCATGGAGCAATCTTCAACTTCACCTGCAACTAACAACGCTATAAGAGGGGCTGAGCAAAAAGCGGTAACATAGCCAAGCAACGGTTTGCATAGGAAAGGTGTCAAAGGTTAGAGGTTCATGGCAATTTGGGATGGCTTGATAAACAGGTGATAGGTAGCGCAGCATAGCGATAGAACGAAGCAACTAGCATAGCAATGATAGTAGTGAGATCCAGAGTAGCGGTCATCTTGCCTGAAATCCCGCAAGGAAGAAGAAAGAGTCCATGAAGAAGATGAGCGGATGAAGCCGAACCAAGCGTAGATGAACGAATCCTCACGATCGCAACGAAACGGGAACTATCGAGAAGAAGCACATAACAAGGTAAACACACCACACATGAACATGACATGATGCACAACAAGCATGATGCATGAAAAATCTAGATGAGGCTACTCATGATTGTGTTGTTTGCTTATTTTGATGAATCTATGAGTAGTATCAGAGGGTATGAACCATAGAGAAGTTGGAATATAGTAGGTATTATACTAATATGAATTTATAATGAGTTCACAACAGTACCTAAGTGGTGGTTTTATTTTCTTATACTAACGGAGCTTACGAGTTTTCTGTTAAGTTTTGTGTTGTGAAGTTTTCAAGTTTTGGGTAAAGATTCGATGGACTATGGAATAAGGAGTGGCAAGAGCCTAAGATTGGGGATTCCTAAGGCACCCCAAGCTAATATTCAAGGACAACCAAGAGCCTAAGCTTGGGGATGCCCCGGATGGCATCCCCTCTTTCGTCTTCGTTCATCGGTAACTTTACTTGGAGCTATATTTTTATTCACCACATGATATGTGTTAGCATCAATTTATTTTGTTAGGATTTTCTTTATGTTATTTAGAACAATGTTTTGCATCTTTATTTTCAATAAAAATGTCAAGGACAGCCTTTACCATGCTTATTTTTCAAGTATACATGTTGCTGTTTCAAAACAGAAAGTTTATTGATGTTGCAAAAATTCCCTAGAGAAGTCGGAATAAGATAAATTGTTGAGACTTTTTTCAAAATAATCTCTGATAAATTTTATACAGTGTTTATAATAATTTTTGGAGTTAGGGAAGTATGATGAATCTTGAATTCTTTACAGACTGTACTGTTTTGGCAGATTGCTATTATGTTTGCATTGTTTGCATATGTTTGCTTCTTTAATGATTCTATTTGAGGATAGGTGGCACGCCCAATATGCGACCCTATCCAAAAGGAACTCGAAGGTCCCACCAAGGATAGACCCGCATATTGAAACGCTTTTGCAAGGTGGATATCATTACATCAACATTACATAATAGATGGGGATACATACAAGAGGCATACAATGCCACACGAATACAACATCACAATACATAAGAGCATCATCCGACTACGGATGAAACACAAATAGAAACTCAAACGACATCCACCCTCCTAGCCCAGGCTGCCGACCTGGAACCTATCCCCTGATCGAAGAAGAAGCAGAAGAAGATCTCCAAAACAAGCAAACATCGCTCTCGCGTCAAGATCATCGCATAAACCTGAACCTGCAACTGTTGTTGTAGTAATTTGTGAGCCACGAGGACTCAGCAATCCCATTACCATGGGTCAAGACTACCAAAGCTTAAAGGGGAAGGAAGGGGTAAAGTGGTGAGGTTGCAGCAGCGACTAAGCATATATGGTGGCTAACATACGCAAATAAGAGCGAGAAGAGAGCAAAAGGAATGGTCGTGAAGCTAGCAATGATCAAGAAGTAATCCTGAACTCCTACTTACATCAAACATAACCCAAAACCGTGTTCACTTCCCGGACTCCGCCGAAAAGAGACCATCATGGCTACACACACGGTTGATGCGTTTTAATTCAAATCATGTGTCAAGTTATCTACAACCGGACATTAACAAATTCCCATCTGCCTATAACCGTAGGCACGACTTTCGAAAGATTATACCCTGCAGGGGTGTCCCAACTTAGCCCATGATAAGCTCTCGCGATCAACGAAGGATATACCTTCTCCCAGGAAGACCAGATCAGACTCGGAATCCCGGTTTACAAGACATTTCGACAATGGTAAAACAAGACCAGCAAAGCCGCCCGATGCGCCGACAATCCCGATAGGAGCTGCAATATCTCGTTCTCAGGGCAACACCGGATGAGA
Organism: Thinopyrum obtusiflorum; assembly: GCA_036873465.1. NCBI lineage: Eukaryota > Viridiplantae > Streptophyta > Magnoliopsida > Poales > Poaceae > Thinopyrum > Thinopyrum obtusiflorum. The sequence continues at coordinate 15,748 of JAAAWM010009241.1, read as the reverse complement.
CTAGCTACGAGTAAAACCAACCCTCAAGTTGCCCCGAGGTGGCCCCGCAGGCAGCTCAGTTCGGACCAACACTTAGACAAGCACTGGCCCGGGGGGGCTAAAATAAAGAGGACCCTTGGGTTGGCCGACCCAAGGGAAGGGCATAGGTGGTGGTGATGCAAATGGTAAAACCAAGGTTGGGCCTTGCTGGAGGAGTTTTATTCAAAGCGACCCCCCCCCCCCCCCCCCCCCCCCCCCCCCCCCCCCCCCCCCCCCCCCCCCCCCCCCCCCCCCCCCCCCCCCCCCCCCCCCCCCCCCCCCCCCCCCCCCCCCCCCCCCCCCCCCCCCCCCCCCCCCCCCCCCCCCCCCCCCCCCCCCCCCCCCCCCCCCCCCCCCCCCCCCCCCCCCCCCCCCCCCCCCCCCCCCCCCCCCCCCCCCCCCCCCCCCCCCCCCCCCCCCCCCCCCCCCCCCCCCCCCCCCCCCCCCCCCCCCCCCCCCCCCCCCCCCCCCCCCCCCCCCCCCCCCCCCCCCCCCCCCCCCCCCCCCCCCCCCCCCCCCCCCCCCCCCCCCCCCCCCCCCCCCCCCCCCCCCCCCCCCCCCCCCCCCCCCCCCCCCCCCCCCCCCCCCCCCCCCCCCCCCCCCCCCCCCCCCCCCCCCCCCCCCCCCCCCCCCCCCCCCCCCCCCCCCCCCCCCCCCCCCCCCCCCCCCCCCCCCCCCCCCCCCCCCCCCCCCCCCCCCCCCCCCCCCCCCCCCCCCCCCCCCCCCCCCCCCCCCCCCCCCCCCCCCCCCCCCCCCCCCCCCCCCCCCCCCCCCCCCCCCCCCCCCCCCCCCCCCCCCCCCCCCCCCCCCCCCCCCCCCCCCCCCCCCCCCCCCCCCCCCCCCCCCCCCCCCCCCCCCCCCCCCCCCCCCCCCCCCCCCCCCCCCCCCCCCCCCCCCCCCCCCCCCCCCCCCCCCCCCCCCCCCCCCCCCCCCCCCCCCCCCCCCCCCCCCCCCCCCCCCCCCCCCCCCCCCCCCCCCCCCCCCCCCCCCCCCCCCCCCCCCCCCCCCCCCCCCCCCCCCCCCCCCCCCCCCCCCCCCCCCCCCCCCCCCCCCCCCCCCCCCCCCCCCCCCCCCCCCCCCCCCCCCCCCCCCCCCCCCCCCCCCCCCCCCCCCCCCCCCCCCCCCCCCCCCCCCCCCCCCCCCCCCCCCCCCCCCCCCCCCCCCCCCCCCCCCCCCCCCCCCCCCCCCCCCCCCCCCCCCCCCCCCCCCCCCCCCCCCCCCCCCCCCCCCCCCCCCCCCCCCCCCCCCCCCCCCCCCCCCCCCCCCCCCCCCCCCCCCCCCCCCCCCCCCCCCCCCCCCCCCCCCCCCCCCCCCCCCCCCCCCCCCCCCCCCCCCCCCCCCCCCCCCCCCCCCCCCCCCCCCCCCCCCCCCCCCCCCCCCCCCCCCCCCCCCCCCCCCCCCCCCCCCCCCCCCCCCCCCCCCCCCCCCCCCCCCCCCCCCCCCCCCCCCCCCCCCCCCCCCCCCCCCCCCCCCCCCCCCCCCCCCCCCCCCCCCCCCCCCCCCCCCCCCCCCCCCCCCCCCCCCCCCCCCCCCCCCCCCCCCCCCCCCCCCCCCCCCCCCCCCCCCCCCCCCCCCCCCCCCCCCCCCCCCCCCCCCCCCCCCCCCCCCCCCCCCCCCCCCCCCCCCCCCCCCCCCCCCCCCCCCCCCCCCCCCCCCCCCCCCCCCCCCCCCCCCCCCCCCCCCCCCCCCCCCCCCCCCCCCCCCCCCCCCCCCCCCCCCCCCCCCCCCCCCCCCCCCCCCCCCCCCCCCCCCCCCCCCCCCCCCCCCCCCCCCCCCCCCCCCCCCCCCCCCCCCCCCCCCCCCCCCCCCCCCCCCCCCCCCCCCCCCCCCCCCCCCCCCCCCCCCCCCCCCCCCCCCCCCCCCCCCCCCCCCCCCCCCCCCCCCCCCCCCCCCCCCCCCCCCCCCCCCCCCCCCCCCCCCCCCCCCCCCCCCCCCCCCCCCCCCCCCCCCCCCCCCCCCCCCCCCCCCCCCCCCCCCCCCCCCCCCCCCCCCCCCCCCCCCCCCCCCCCCCCCCCCCCCCCCCCCCCCCCCCCCCCCCCCCCCCCCCCCCCCCCCCCCCCCCCCCCCCCCCCCCCCCCCCCCCCCCCCCCCCCCCCCCCCCCCCCCCCCCCCCCCCCCCCCCCCCCCCCCCCCCCCCCCCCCCCCCCCCCCCCCCCCCCCCCCCCCCCCCCCCCCCCCCCCCCCCCCCCCCCCCCCCCCCCCCCCCCCCCCCCCCCCCCCCCCCCCCCCCCCCCCCCCCCCCCCCCCCCCCCCCCCCCCCCCCCCCCCCCCCCCCCCCCCCCCCCCCCCCCCCCCCCCCCCCCCCCCCCCCCCCCCCCCCCCCCCCCCCCCCCCCCCCCCCCCCCCCCCCCCCCCCCCCCCCCCCCCCCCCCCCCCCCCCCCCCCCCCCCCCCCCCCCCCCCCCCCCCCCCCCCCCCCCCCCCCCCCCCCCCCCCCCCCCCCCCCCCCCCCCCCCCCCCCCCCCCCCCCCCCCCCCCCCCCCCCCCCCCCCCCCCCCCCCCCCCCCCCCCCCCCCCCCCCCCCCCCCCCCCCCCCCCCCCCCCCCCCCCCCCCCCCCCCCCCCCCCCCCCCCCCCCCCCCCCCCCCCCCCCCCCCCCCCCCCCCCCCCCCCCCCCCCCCCCCCCCCCCCCCCCCCCCCCCCCCCCCCCCCCCCCCCCCCCCCCCCCCCCCCCCCCCCCCCCCCCCCCCCCCCCCCCCCCCCCCCCCCCCCCCCCCCCCCCCCCCCCCCCCCCCCCCCCCCCCCCCCCCCCCCCCCCCCCCCCCCCCCCCCCCCCCCCCCCCCCCCCCCCCCCCCCCCCCCCCCCCCCCCCCCCCCCCCCCCCCCCCCCCCCCCCCCCCCCCCCCCCCCCCCCCCCCCCCCCCCCCCCCCCCCCCCCCCCCCCCCCCCCCCCCCCCCCCCCCCCCCCCCCCCCCCCCCCCCCCCCCCCCCCCCCCCCCCCCCCCCCCCCCCCCCCCCCCCCCCCCCCCCCCCCCCCCCCCCCCCCCCCCCCCCCCCCCCCCCCCCCCCCCCCCCCCCCCCCCCCCCCCCCCCCCCCCCCCCCCCCCCCCCCCCCCCCCCCCCCCCCCCCCCCCCCCCCCCCCCCCCCCCCCCCCCCCCCCCCCCCCCCCCCCCCCCCCCCCCCCCCCCCCCCCCCCCCCCCCCCCCCCCCCCCCCCCCCCCCCCCCCCCCCCCCCCCCCCCCCCCCCCCCCCCCCCCCCCCCCCCCCCCCCCCCCCCCCCCCCCCCCCCCCCCCCCCCCCCCCCCCCCCCCCCCCCCCCCCCCCCCCCCCCCCCCCCCCCCCCCCCCCCCCCCCCCCCCCCCCCCCCCCCCCCCCCCCCCCCCCCCCCCCCCCCCCCCCCCCCCCCCCCCCCCCCCCCCCCCCCCCCCCCCCCCCCCCCCCCCCCCCCCCCCCCCCCCCCCCCCCCCCCCCCCCCCCCCCCCCCCCCCCCCCCCCCCCCCCCCCCCCCCCCCCCCCCCCCCCCCCCCCCCCCCCCCCCCCCCCCCCCCCCCCCCCCCCCCCCCCCCCCCCCCCCCCCCCCCCCCCCCCCCCCCCCCCCCCCCCCCCCCCCCCCCCCCCCCCCCCCCCCCCCCCCCCCCCCCCCCCCCCCCCCCCCCCCCCCCCCCCCCCCCCCCCCCCCCCCCCCCCCCCCCCCCCCCCCCCCCCCCCCCCCCCCCCCCCCCCCCCCCCCCCCCCCCCCCCCCCCCCCCCCCCCCCCCCCCCCCCCCCCCCCCCCCCCCCCCCCCCCCCCCCCCCCCCCCCCCCCCCCCCCCCCCCCCCCCCCCCCCCCCCCCCCCCCCCCCCCCCCCCCCCCCCCCCCCCCCCCCCCCCCCCCCCCCCCCCCCCCCCCCCCCCCCCCCCCCCCCCCCCCCCCCCCCCCCCCCCCCCCCCCCCCCCCCCCCCCCCCCCCCCCCCCCCCCCCCCCCCCCCCCCCCCCCCCCCCCCCCCCCCCCCCCCCCCCCCCCCCCCCCCCCCCCCCCCCCCCCCCCCCCCCCCCCCCCCCCCCCCCCCCCCCCCCCCCCCCCCCCCCCCCCCCCCCCCCCCCCCCCCCCCCCCCCCCCCCCCCCCCCCCCCCCCCCCCCCCCCCCCCCCCCCCCCCCCCCCCCCCCCCCCCCCCCCCCCCCCCCCCCCCCCCCCCCCCCCCCCCCCCCCCCCCCCCCCCCCCCCCCCCCCCCCCCCCCCCCCCCCCCCCCCCCCCCCCCCCCCCCCCCCCCCCCCCCCCCCCCCCCCCCCCCCCCCCCCCCCCCCCCCCCCCCCCCCCCCCCCCCCCCCCCCCCCCCCCCCCCCCCCCCCCCCCCCCCCCCCCCCCCCCCCCCCCCCCCCCCCCCCCCCCCCCCCCCCCCCCCCCCCCCCCCCCCCCCCCCCCCCCCCCCCCCCCCCCCCCCCCCCCCCCCCCCCCCCCCCCCCCCCCCCCCCCCCCCCCCCCCCCCCCCCCCCCCCCCCCCCCCCCCCCCCCCCCCCCCCCCCCCCCCCCCCCCCCCCCCCCCCCCCCCCCCCCCCCCCCCCCCCCCCCCCCCCCCCCCCCCCCCCCCCCCCCCCCCCCCCCCCCCCCCCCCCCCCCCCCCCCCCCCCCCCCCCCCCCCCCCCCCCCCCCCCCCCCCCCCCCCCCCCCCCCCCCCCCCCCCCCCCCCCCCCCCCCCCCCCCCCCCCCCCCCCCCCCCCCCCCCCCCCCCCCCCCCCCCCCCCCCCCCCCCCCCCCCCCCCCCCCCCCCCCCCCCCCCCCCCCCCCCCCCCCCCCCCCCCCCCCCCCCCCCCCCCCCCCCCCCCCCCCCCCCCCCCCCCCCCCCCCCCCCCCCCCCCCCCCCCCCCCCCCCCCCCCCCCCCCCCCCCCCCCCCCCCCCCCCCCCCCCCCCCCCCCCCCCCCCCCCCCCCCCCCCCCCCCCCCCCCCCCCCCCCCCCCCCCCCCCCCCCCCCCCCCCCCCCCCCCCCCCCCCCCCCCCCCCCCCCCCCCCCCCCCCCCCCCCCCCCCCCCCCCCCCCCCCCCCCCCCCCCCCCCCCCCCCCCCCCCCCCCCCCCCCCCCCCCCCCCCCCCCCCCCCCCCCCCCCCCCCCCCCCCCCCCCCCCCCCCCCCCCCCCCCCCCCCCCCCCCCCCCCCCCCCCCCCCCCCCCCCCCCCCCCCCCCCCCCCCCCCCCCCCCCCCCCCCCCCCCCCCCCCCCCCCCCCCCCCCCCCCCCCCCCCCCCCCCCCCCCCCCCCCCCCCCCCCCCCCCCCCCCCCCCCCCCCCCCCCCCCCCCCCCCCCCCCCCCCCCCCCCCCCCCCCCCCCCCCCCCCCCCCCCCCCCCCCCCCCCCCCCCCCCCCCCCCCCCCCCCCCCCCCCCCCCCCCCCCCCCCCCCCCCCCCCCCCCCCCCCCCCCCCCCCCCCCCCCCCCCCCCCCCCCCCCCCCCCCCCCCCCCCCCCCCCCCCCCCCCCCCCCCCCCCCCCCCCCCCCCCCCCCCCCCCCCCCCCCCCCCCCCCCCCCCCCCCCCCCCCCCCCCCCCCCCCCCCCCCCCCCCCCCCCCCCCCCCCCCCCCCCCCCCCCCCCCCCCCCCCCCCCCCCCCCCCCCCCCCCCCCCCCCCCCCCCCCCCCCCCCCCCCCCCCCCCCCCCCCCCCCCCCCCCCCCCCCCCCCCCCCCCCCCCCCCCCCCCCCCCCCCCCCCCCCCCCCCCCCCCCCCCCCCCCCCCCCCCCCCCCCCCCCCCCCCCCCCCCCCCCCCCCCCCCCCCCCCCCCCCCCCCCCCCCCCCCCCCCCCCCCCCCCCCCCCCCCCCCCCCCCCCCCCCCCCCCCCCCCCCCCCCCCCCCCCCCCCCCCCCCCCCCCCCCCCCCCCCCCCCCCCCCCCCCCCCCCCCCCCCCCCCCCCCCCCCCCCCCCCCCCCCCCCCCCCCCCCCCCCCCCCCCCCCCCCCCCCCCCCCCCCCCCCCCCCCCCCCCCCCCCCCCCCCCCCCCCCCCCCCCCCCCCCCCCCCCCCCCCCCCCCCCCCCCCCCCCCCCCCCCCCCCCCCCCCCCCCCCCCCCCCCCCCCCCCCCCCCCCCCCCCCCCCCCCCCCCCCCCCCCCCCCCCCCCCCCCCCCCCCCCCCCCCCCCCCCCCCCCCCCCCCCCCCCCCCCCCCCCCCCCCCCCCCCCCCCCCCCCCCCCCCCCCCCCCCCCCCCCCCCCCCCCCCCCCCCCCCCCCCCCCCCCCCCCCCCCCCCCCCCCCCCCCCCCCCCCCCCCCCCCCCCCCCCCCCCCCCCCCCCCCCCCCCCCCCCCCCCCCCCCCCCCCCCCCCCCCCCCCCCCCCCCCCCCCCCCCCCCCCCCCCCCCCCCCCCCCCCCCCCCCCCCCCCCCCCCCCCCCCCCCCCCCCCCCCCCCCCCCCCCCCCCCCCCCCCCCCCCCCCCCCCCCCCCCCCCCCCCCCCCCCCCCCCCCCCCCCCCCCCCCCCCCCCCCCCCCCCCCCCCCTTTGGTACAGTACACATTAGGCTTGTCCGGAAATTTCAACCCGCGCCTTGTTACCCCAAAATATTTAAGATAAATCTTTGTCTCGTTGTGCTCCGACAACTCCCTCCATCTCAACCTGCGCCTTGCTATTCCAAAATTACAACGCGTGCGAAAACTCCCACCTCCTGTGAAATCCCGACACGCGAAATGCCCGTGATACCCCTGAACCGAAAGAACCACCTCAAATCGGTGGGGGTACTTTTGTAACTTACCCCACATTTCGGACAAGCGCGTCCCTAAGCCATGGTTCCCCACTCCCATCCCATCTGCCCACCCATTCGTACACCGAGGCCGGGAAAACCCACGAAGCCCCACACCCTCCTCCGTCCGCCACACAGCCGGAGCCTCTTCCCCGACGACGTCGTCCACAGCAACACCTCGACGTCCCTCATCCACCGTACCAGATGAGGATCCGTCGTCGATCTGGTCGTCCCGCCGGTTCAGCCACCCCGTCCTCCACCTCCAAGGAGCTGCCCCGACATTCCCCTCGTCTTTCGCGCCACCTCCATTCCCACACCGCCGTCTTCACCTGCACCACTGGAAGAGCATCATCATCACTGTTTCCTCGGATGAAGCTGCGGCCTAATCGGTGCCACCAAAGAGGTTGTACACTAATCGCCGCATTTTCTTTTTGATTCGATCTCACGGTGCTGCCGGCGCTCGGTCCCGAGCCGACACGGCGCGGCTCCATCCACGTCGGCGTCACCGGCCACTTCCTCCACGGCGTCGCTCCCTCGGCGGCGACGTCCACATCAGTAGGAGCTGCTGCTGCTTTAGCTCTCGCTCGCGCTGCTGCTCTGCTTTTTCTCTCGGTCCCCTGCCTGGTCTGCTCTTGCTCACGCTGCTGCTCTTGCTCTTGCTCTTGATTGCGATGCTGCTCCGATTTAGCTACACTTCAGTCGACTGAATCGACTTTTGGGTCAGTCGATTTTTAGGGGGTGGGGGGCTCGCCGGAGTTAAGGAAGAACCAGCCGCAGCGGGGAGGGGGGCTCGCCGGAGAGGTACCCCACTATCTATCTTAGGGTTCAGGGTGGGGGCGGTGGTCGCCGGCGGTGGTGGGGTGGTGGCGTGGGGATCGCCGGAGAAAAAGCTCGGCACGGGGGGGCTAGAGGGATGGCCGGGGCGGCGGCCGACCGGCGGTGGGGAGTGTTTTCGGGGCGGGCGGGGCGGCGGGGGGCGGCTGTTTGGCCGGTGGTGGCTGGTGGCTCAGAGGGGTGGAGGTTGAAGATGAACTGCAGGTCCTTGATTTCGTATCCAACGGCTGCAAAATTGACTGACCAGAGATGAAAAAGTCAGTCGACTGATGTGTAGCCTCACCTCTAGTGCGTTCAGTTTTGACAGTAAAATTCAGTTTCGACAGCAAAATTCAGTTTCGACAGTTAAGTTCAGTTTCGACAGTTAAATTCAGTCCCCCCCCCCCCCCCCCCCCCCCCCCCCCCCCCCCCCCCCCCCCCCCCCCCCCCCCCCCCCCCCCCCCCCCCCCCCCCCCCCCCCCCCCCCCCCCCCCCCCCCCCCCCCCCCCCCCCCCCCCCCCCCCCCCCCCCCCCCCCCCCCCCCCCCCCCCCCCCCCCCCCCCCCCCCCCCCCCCCCCCCCCCCCCCCCCCCCCCCCCCCCCCCCCCCCCCCCCCCCCCCCCCCCCCCCCCCCCCCCCCCCCCCCCCCCCCCCCCCCCCCCCCCCCCCCCCCCCCCCCCCCCCCCCCCCCCCCCCCCCCCCCCCCCCCCCCCCCCCCCCCCCCCCCCCCCCCCCCCCCCCCCCCCCCCCCCCCCCCCCCCCCCCCCCCCCCCCCCCCCCCCCCCCCCCCCCCCCCCCCCCCCCCCCCCCCCCCCCCCCCCCCCCCCCCCCCCCCCCCCCCCCCCCCCCCCCCCCCCCCCCCCCCCCCCCCCCCCCCCCCCCCCCCCCCCCCCCCCCCCCCCCCCCCCCCCCCCCCCCCCCCCCCCCCCCCCCCCCCCCCCCCCCCCCCCCCCCCCCCCCCCCCCCCCCCCCCCCCCCCCCCCCCCCCCCCCCCCCCCCCCCCCCCCCCCCCCCCCCCCCCCCCCCCCCCCCCCCCCCCCCCCCCCCCCCCCCCCCCCCCCCCCCCCCCCCCCCCCCCCCCCCCCCCCCCCCCCCCCCCCCCCCCCCCCCCCCCCCCCCCCCCCCCCCCCCCCCCCCCCCCCCCCCCCCCCCCCCCCCCCCCCCCCCCCTCATTCGAAGAGATGATCCAACACCATCATAATTTGCAGCCCCGCTTCAGCGAGCAGTGATCCGGAGACACCAGTACTCCACCCTTTCGATGCAATAGCCCAATTACCTATCAACCTGAAGGCTCGAACCACATCACTGCATGTCGTAATTGAGACATCCAAGGATCAAAGTTAATCCGGATGCCTTTGTCATTCTCACCTTCTTTTGGCTGCAAGCTATATCATTGACAATCAGGGGAGTTTGCTCCCAAACTCCTAGGGCTCGCCATGTAGACACAGTTTTCCATAGCAAACACAGCATCTCTGCCATCAAGGTCCTTGCCAATGGTGATCTCCTGGTTAATCGGATAATTGAGTCCGAGAAACAGAGAGTGTGAACCAAGGCTGTTTACCCGCCTCCAACTAAAAAATCCTAAAGGCCCCCAACAAGCTGGTATCCTGCTCATAGACGTAACAACCACTGTCCGGAGACTCACGTATTACACGGTGCTTGTATACGGTGGGGTTTTTGTAATATAACTTTTCCGGCTCATGTGTTCGAATGATCATCAGTCTTTTGCCGTCGTCTGATCGAGAGAGGAACCAGTTGTGCTTCCCTGTTTTTGGCAAAGGTGGTGTGATTACAAAGGGCAGTAACTGTAGGGACACTGCATCATATCAAAAAGGACAGGCATTGTTAATGTAAGATCAGCATTGTTCAGAGTATGAGTAGGATAATGCAAGAAACAGCATTGGTATGTCCCTGTTGGAACTGGGAGGAAAATACAGGGAAATGTATACTGGGTTCGAAAATATAAAAGTGCCATGCATGGTTATACTCATGTTATCTCGCAATCGATTCTTCATAGGAAACTACCATGTCATGCATGTTATGTAATCATGTTCTGTCCTCAAAAACAAATTCTTCAAGGTAACTAACAGACCATGCATTGTTATATACTCGTGTTCTGTGAGCAAAAATTTTGTGAGGATATTATTCTAGCCATTGATTGCTGAAGGGCGAATATAGGTATGTACACATGGTAAGCATTGCAGGATTTCACTACTTCCAAATATAGAGTTCTCCATATGCACAATTACTTCCCTAATGTATGGTTAGATGAAACCAATAGTGTGGTGCATGTTTCTACATCATGAAAATGAGGAAACTAACATGAGAGGAAACAACTTACACGCGACGTCCCAGCAATACATGGTGCCATCTGCTTTGTTGATCGCGTAGATGATGCCATTGTGTTCAATAGCATCACAGAAGTGTGTATCAGCTTTGACGATGATCCACTGCGAGCCGAGTTGTCTCCAGCTAAAGAAGGCACCGGCGTAAAGATAGGCGAGTCCGCGGTCGAACAAGGCAATTAGCTTGAAGTCTGCGTAATTCGCATGTCGTGTGGGCACTTGGCAGATTACAATCTTCTGCAAAACAAGGTCCGTCCAACTGACGTAGTAATCTAGATGACTTGGACTGCAATGGTAATACTCTATATAATCCAACGGAGGAAGGATAATCTCATGGGAGGTCTAGAAGTTCATGAGAACCAACTTTTTACCGTCTTCTCTGAAGGCAGCCATCCAGTGGGAGTTCATGCCGACCCAGTACATACCTGCCAAGAAGTTTCGGGCGATGGTGATCGGATCGATGTTGAGGGAAATGATGTACGGCGACCCACTACATACCTGCAAAGAAGTTTCGGCTAATGGAGATCGGATTGAAATCGAGGGGCATCATGCACGCTTCCGTATCATGGTGAGCGAATCTCGCAAGACCAGATAGCAGCAAGCAGGGTGTCTTGAAAAGCCTAGGCCTCGCTTCGATGATGGCCGTGTGCATGTCCCTCGAGCATGTAGCCAGCCGCAGGGCACTCAACATATCCATACACAAACAACAGAGGTCGAGGATGTCACTGGGGAGATTGCTCCAATCGCGGCTCATATGGATGCTGCGCGGTTCGCGTTCGGCCATGGTGGAGTTTGGAAGGGGGCTTGATTTACGGGGGAGAAGGATGTCGTAGCTGGAGCAGCTAGCGAGGGAATAGTGGTACTGGGGAGGCGAGTGAGGCGACGGTACACTGGGGCACAGTGAGATGGAGATGGATATGGAGTGGTGCTATGGGAGCGGAGAGGGAGACGAGGCGAGGCGCCAATGTGCTGTACATCGGCGGTGAGAGACTGCACTGTGCATAGGGTGAGGCTGACTTTGGTAACCCGAACACGCCGCCTGGACTAGTGTTAGGCGCAGGGTGTTGTCACTTCACTGTGAGGACCGGATGAATAGTATTTTGACCATCAAGTGTACCACAGTTGTACTACTACTACTACTACTAGTAGTAGGTACATGAGTACTCCAGCATTGTATAGCTTAAATAGGTCTCCCGTGCTAGCATGCCTGTTCACTTCATTGTTCAGGTATCGTCCATATTGCGAGCAGAAACAAATTCTCGTGCATGCCCAATCAACGCTCTGTCGTGATGCATGCAGTGGTCGTTCTCGTGCATCAAGGACGGCATGCAGATCGTTCCACACTTGAGAAGAGGAAAAATGGAAAGGTAGAACGCGACAGCTGAGGAAGAGAACGCTGGCTAACGAGGCTGGGAGGGGATCGAGTAGGAAGTTAATGCTCCATGCCTAAAGGTTTTGGGAAAACCTGATTTTCATGAGGTGACTTATACTCACCTAAACGGAGGGAGTATTCCTTAACCAGAGAATGTTGTGTCTCCCGCTCACGCGCTCAAAAAAAATCTATGACACATTTTTTATCTGTTTGCATAGGTCCCACCTATCAGGAAGGATGGGCATGTACATGAACAGGTACGACTCATCACTCTACCCGCATAGCCTTTTCGTTTAGTCTACCTAGCCGTCTAATCAACTGCCTGCATGCCACTTCTCCCATTTACTCCTTCTCCATCGGGAACCGAGTCTCCTCGGCTTCTTCACCTCCCCTTCGTCTTCATCTGCATCCAAACCCCACTGCGTTCACATTGTTTTAACCTCTTTAAATAATCATCTACTACTTCAGTTAGACTAGCCATCTAATCCTAATTCTCCAAACCATAGCCCCCCGTTCCAGCGGTTCCAAATGGCAAAAGATATCGAGATGCAGGTTTTTAGCGTCCAACATGTCCTCGTCGAAGGCTCGATGCGCATAGTTGCCACCATCACCGTCCACCCAAGGGTTGTTTGGCAGTGGATCAACAATGTATCCAACTCCCTCGAAAAGGTAGAGACGAGGGTCATCGGTCTCGACGCAGAGTACATGGAGCGTTCCCCTGGGAAGATCCAGCGCGCTGCTGTCGTTCAGCTATGCCTCGAAGATGATGTTTTGGTGTACCACATCATACACTCGCCCTCCATACCAGGTGAGCTTCACAATTTCTTGTCTCGGGAGGACGTATACTTCTATGGGGCAGCCATCGAAGGGGACAAACAGAAGCTGGAGCCATACAACCTTGATTTGAAAAGCATTGTTGACCTACAAACCAGAATCAAAATTCCTGTAGAAGTTTGTGATAAACAGACACCATCCCTATTCGACGTAGAAAATTTTGTGCTCGGTACAAATCTTCAGAAGGGTGATGAGATGGTGGCATTAACGCCGTTTGGATGGGAGAATTATCCCTTGACGTACGAGCGGATAAAATATGCTGCCTTCGACGCCCGTGTGAGTTTCGAGATAGCTGCAAGGTCCAAAGAGCTTGTTGCGAAGCCGTCTCCCACAGAGAATGAGAACAAGAAGAAGAAGAAGACCCCCCGAAGAAGAAGAAGAAGAAGAAGAAGAAGAAGAAGAAGAAGAAGAAGAAGAAGAAGAAGAAGAAGAAGAAGAAGAAGAAGAAGAAGAAGAAGAAGAAAAGGATGCACCAGCAGGAGGGCATTATGGATGGATGAACTATTTCCTCTCTTGTAAAAAAATTATTCCCTCTCGGTGTATATTGATATAGATGGACTATTTCGATGGTGTGCATGTCTTTGGAACAGAGTAGTAGCGTGGGTTCGCTTGACTATAAGGAACTATTTATCCGCATATATAGCTTTATCTGCTACTCCTTCCAGTGATCGGTATGTAGTGCATGTGTCCATAGACATGACAGCTTGTCCATGGAAGTTCAACTACGGCGACCATCACGTTTCATCTCATGATTCCCACTACGCCTCTCCAACCCATGACACCACGCCCCCCGAAGTGCGCCTCACCCCTCTCTGCCGCACCGCCCTTCTGCCTTTGTGTGCATGATATGTGGGCCACCTAAAGTGCAGCGAGCATCAAGTTTCTACCATAGCCACCCGCGATTCCCACGATGCTGCTCGAACCCATGAAACCACACGTCCCCCGACCTGCGGCTCACCCCTCTTGGCCCCACTGCCCCTCTGCCTACGGGAGCATTACATGTGGACCAGTCACCTATCGGGTCCACATGTTATTGACTCAAAGGTAGGTGTAGTAAGGCGCTGAAGCTCAGTCCCGACGGCCCTGAGAGGGAAATGTAACTCCTGCGCCAGGGCTTTGGTGCTCCCGCAGCACGAACTCGTGCCAAACTCGAGATTTTTTTCTTTACTATACATGCACGCAACGATTTAATGGACATTGTAATCTCAACATGTGATGGGGAGCTCTAAATTTGAATTTGAAACTTACAAAATGAAAAGATTCAAAACAAATAAACTGGGAGAGAGGGAGTATATCGTAGGATATGTCCCATACAAAATAAGTCCCCTGGTTTGTCACCGCAAAGATGTGGTTAGAATGGAGCACAGTGTCTTCCTACTCGTACGGCATCAAATCGGCCGCAGACAGCATGGTCTGCCTTTGACCGCCATGTGCAAGGTTCGTGCTTTCTTATTCAATCTCATCGTGGTTCCATCGTACCAATTCATGCGGTGGCCCGTTGCATGGCTGATCCCAATGTTGGACAAAGGTTCTACGGGAACGGTGTCACCGTTGTAAATGTTGTGCAAATTGATGTTGGTACCCTCCCATACATATGCAAGCCAATATCCACTCGCACCGAGCCTGACCTGCGAAACAGTGGGCAGGGGGAGAATTAGGAAATGGACACGGAAGTAGTATTTAGAATGCATTTACTACGTGATCAAACTAATCTTACCAGCTCATCGGACGAAATCCGAGTGCCCCTCAACGTCGGCATCTCAAGGGGCGTCAACTTGCAACTACGGCCACGCCACACTGGAGAGACCCCCAAGGAAACATCCTCGTGCGTTCCACAGAACATAAAGATGCATTTGTATGAGTAGTTTATCTTGTGAGAGAAAAGGATGAACGAGGGAAGGCCTCTAGAGATAGAGATGGACACTACTACTACCAATGTGCTGGCCCGTGCGTTGCAATGGATCCAAAGTAGTAGAATAATACTTGTTCACGTGCTTGAAATATAAACACTCTAGTTTTGATATACATGTCTCAGCAGACATGACAGATTGTCCATGGAAGTTGAACCATGGTGACCATCACGTTTCTTGTTTCTACCACTGCCACACCCACATGCTATTCCCACGACGCCGCTCCAACCCACGGCACGACGTCCCCAGATGTGGACATGGATCCTCTGACATGGCTATCACTGCCTTGCCCTGCCTTTCCTTCGCTGACAGGTGGGACCCACACTTATGGGTCCCACATGTCAGTGACAGAATGGTTGGGTTGTTCGCGTCAGGGGATCCTCATCCCCCTGACGTGCCCCTCATCCCTCTCGGCCCCACCGCTCCTTTGCCTTTGTGTGCATGATATACTCCTAATATATTACTCCCTCCGTGCCTAATATTTGTCCTTTTTGAGATTTCAAATGGAGTATCACATACCCCCCCCCCCCCCCCCCCCCCCCCCCCCCCCCCCCCCCCCCCCCCCCCCCCCCCCCCCCCCCCCCCCCCCCCCCCCCCCCCCCCCCCCCCCCCCCCCCCCCCCCCCCCCCCCCCCCCCCCCCCCCCCCCCCCCCCCCCCCCCCCCCCCCCCCCCCCCCCCCCCCCCCCCCCCCCCCCCCCCCCCCCCCCCCCCCCCCCCCCCCCCCCCCCCCCCCCCCCCCCCCCCCCCCCCCCCCCCCCCCCCCCCCCCCCCCCCCCCCCCCCCCCCCCCCCCCCCCCCCCCCCCCCCCCCCCCCCCCCCCCCCCCCCCCCCCCCCCCCCCCCCCCCCCCCCCCCCCCCCCCCCCCCCCCCCCCCCCCCCCCCCCCCCCCCCCCCCCCCCCCCCCCCCCCCCCCCCCCCCCCCCCCCCCCCCCCCCCCCCCCCCCCCCCCCCCCCCCCCCCCCCCCCCCCCCCCCCCCCCCCCCCCCCCCCCCCCCCCCCCCCCCCCCCCCCCCCCCCCCCCCCCCCCCCCCCCCCCCCCCCCCCCCCCCCCCCCCCCCCCCCCCCCCCCCCCCCCCCCCCCCCCCCCCCCCCCCCCCCCCCCCCCCCCCCCCCCCCCCCCCCCCCCCCCCCCCCCCCCCCCCCCCCCCCCCCCCCCCCCCCCCCCCCCCCCCCCCCCCCCCCCCCCCCCCCCCCCCCCCCCCCCCCCCCTAACATCAACAAACTTAAATTTAAGACTCTTATCATAGAACTTTTATCATAGACTTCTCATGAATAAGTGACTATTTTTTAGGTCAAATGACTTATATACCAGAAGATGGGCACCGGAGATGGGCCTAGGTGAGCATAACCCACCAGGGCGCGCCTGGGATCCCTAGCGCGCCCAGGTGGGTTGTGCCTACCTGGTTGGCCTCCTCTGGTATTTATTTGCTCCAATATTCATCATATATTCCATAAAAATTCTTCGTGGAGTTTCAGCTTGTTTGGAGTTATGCAAAATAGGTAGCCTGACGTAGATTTTCTAGGTCCAGATTTCCAGCTGCCGGAATTCTCCCTTTTGTGTGTACCTTGCAAATTATGAGAGAAAAGGCATTAGAATTACTCTAAAAAGCATTATTATGCATAAAAATATCATAAATAACAGTAGGAAAACATGATGCAAAATGGACGTATCAACTCCCCCAAGCTTAGAGAGAGAGGTGTTGATAGAAACAAAATACGGACATAGAAGCATCATGTTGATTATTATAACATCAACAAACTTAAATTTAAGACTCTTATCATAGAACTTTTATCATAGACTTCTCATGAATAAGTGACTATTTTTT